>JBCNYH010000007.1:13371944-13386797 GCA_039654325.1 Tandanus tandanus | reverse complement strand
CCCCCCCCCCCCCCCCCCCCTCCCCACCCTCTTCCCCCGAGTGAGAAAGAGAGAAAGAGTGAGAGGGACAGAGGGAGAGAGAGGAAGGGAGGGAGAGAGAGGGAGAAAGGGAGGGAGAGAGAGATAGAGAGGGGGGAGAGGGGGAGAGGGAGATAGAGAGAGAAAGAGAGGGGGGAGAGAGGGAGGTAGAGAGAGAGGGGAGAGCGGGAGAGAGAGAGAGGGAGAGAGAGCGAGGGAGGGAGAGAGAGAGAGAGGGAGGGAGGTAGGGAGGGAGAGAGAGAGGAGAGAGAGAGACAGGGAGAGAAAGCAAGGGAGGGAGAGAGAGAGGGAGGGAGGTAGGGAGAGGGAGAGAGAGAGAGAGAGAGAGAGAGAGAGAGAGAGAGGGGGAGAGGGAGAGAGAAAGAGAGAGAGAGAGGGGGAGAGGGAGAGAGAAAGAGAGAGAGAGGGGGGGGGGGAGAAGGAGAGAGAGAAAGAGAGAGAGAGAGAGAGAGAGAGAGAGAGAGCTACAACAACGCCCTGCACAGTGACTCCCTTCACAAACCCTGCGGCCGCACTTTCATTCCCATCTGCCTGGAGATTAGGTCAACTGGCGACCTTCTGCTTATTAAATCACTTCAAGTTTTATTTTCTGAACATTTTAAATTATTTTTAAAATTCTACTGAGGAAAAAGAGCTTGACGATCAGGCTTCAGTTAAAGCACTATTGTGTTTATCCTAAAGCAGATAGATAATAATACAACTAATACTACGACTACTACTAAACAACAACAACAACAACGACAACAACAATAATAATAATGGCAGGTTTTTAAGAAAAAAATAATTTCAGTAACATTCTTATTATGAAGTTGTTATAAATTCATATGAACAACACACTGACTCGCAATATTTTTAACAGCAATTATGAACAGTGAAAAAGCCCAAGACTCGAATTAAGCACTAGATAATTCACTCAAGCCTAAATCTCAGACGGAATTCTTTCCCTAACTGAATTCTGCACAGCTAATTAAATGGTTTTATTAAATCAAAGAGCATTTCATCAAATTACCCGAGTTTAAAAACACAGTTCATTATAATTCTAAACAGGTTTGTGTCTTAAACGTTCAGCAAATAATGTTGGGATTTCGAATAATTCAAACTCGAAGCAGAAATTTGAGTTGTGAATTCCTGTTCTGCAGCTGTTCATAATAACAACAATCGAAATATCCACATTTAATCACCCAAACCGTTAACATCTGGATAATATTAACCTAGAAACCCTTCAGTTCAGCTCAAATCGCCCAACCTCGAGCTACCTTTCCTTCTTGTCTTGATTAAGATTTGGAGAATTGAAATGAACCTAAACAGCGCAGAAGCTCAGTAGAAATGCAAAAGGTATCTGTTCAAATGCTCTCAGCGGCTCCAGGCTGATAATAGCACAAAAGGTTAGAGCAGAAATTCTGTGAGAAATGTACAAGTGAAGGGGGAAGAAATAACAATAATAATAATAATAATAATAATAATAATAATAATAGTAGTACATCTTACAATTAATAATTAATTACTGATAATATCAGTACAAACAATTTTGAACTAATTAAACACAAATGATAAAAGTCCAAAAGAAAAATCTGGTTATTTGAAATATTAAATATTAATAATTTTATCATTTATAAACCTGAACAGTTCACATCCTGACGATTCGTGCATGTAGCAGATCAGTATTCAGTGCTCTGTATTACAGAGGTGTGCGATAAAAACTGATCATGGTGTTTGTATCCACCTTATTCATGCAAACACACAGAGATCCATTGAGCCCCTGTTATTTCTACGGCTGTGCTTATAAAAACAGTATCATTTTCACTGGAGAAGCCTTTTAATTTCATGAAAAAAAAAAAAACAAGGGACAAAGATTAAACCAAACATTTTTTTTCTAAATGCAAAAAGCAAAGGAGGAACTGCTTGAAATAACAAATCCAGCAAAGGAGGCGTGTGTAACTGCAAGCACTGTTTTGAAAGACGAAGTATTATATCATTAGGTTGGATACAAATAGATAGATAGATAGATAGATAGACACAAACACAATATATAAAATCATCTATTTCTATAAAATTGTTTTATAAAAACAGTCTCTTCACACACACACACAAATATACTTGACAGAGATTTATTGCTGTGGAGACAAAGTTCTGAATGAAGTAGGTGTGTGTGTGTGACAGTGAGACTGTGGAGGCTCCAGCTCATGTTGACACACTAACCCAGTCATTGAGAGGAGTAGGTAACTGGTTGTAGCACACAGCTAGAGTGAGTTAGTGACAGACAGAGCGACAGACAGACAGACAGACAGACAGACAGACAGACACACACACACACACACACACACCTGTTTGTGGTGCCCCGAGGCCACACTGAGGACTTGAATCTGGTTTGGAGTCTTTCACTGTGCAGTTCTGCCCATGTCAAATTTAATTCTTAATGTGGCTTTTCCAGGAGAGAGACAGACAACCAGATCTTTTTTTTTTTTTTTTCCAGTAAAAACCTGTCTTCACATAAAAGACTTCATTTGTTCCCAGATTTGCATCAGCAAGTACTGTTCAATATCAGATATGTTAGTCACAATTTACAAACTTCAGCACATGGTTACATTTCGGAGAGATGAATTATCTCTCATCGGATCAGTTCTCAGCTCCACAGTGGAAAAAACAAACAGGGGGATAAACACGGGCCTGTACAGTCACGGACCATGTCCCCATCATAGTACTTTCTGAAATTTGCATGAGATGTGAGAAAATATCTGGACTAACAAATTAATCGTTAATTATACTAACTGAAAAGTTGCAAATATTTCTCTTCTCACCCAGCAACTGTCCACCCTTATGAAATGATTTTAAACTTGTAGGCACTTAAAGCAAGATTGCAAGGTATACACACCCACACACACAGAGACATACACTTTTATTGTTTATTCAATGAGAAACAAACAGTTTTTATAAATTAGAAGTCCTTCAACTCTCAGTGAGAAATACAAAGAATTGGACAACACCATTTAAATTCAAATTAAAACATGCCTTACACATCATTTGTGTAAAATGAACTAAACGTAAATATAGAATGAGGCTGAATAAATTAAGTATGAAACAGAAAATTCATCCAGACTATAAACCTCTACAGTTTGCACTATTCTTTTTATATGTATTACAATTTAATATAATAAAAGACCTGAAGTATCTGTATATTCTGAACAGAAATAATTAACTCCTATGATAAAGAAATTTTATTTACAAAACAAAATGCAAACCATACAATTACCAAACCACAAAGATCAGGATAATTTCGCTCAGGAAGGAGAACAGTATACTATTGTTTACTTGAAAAAAAATCTGTTCTAACAGATCCAGTCATTCAGAAGATCACTGATTCCACTTTAAACTGACAGTTTCTATTAACTGGATATTTACATAGCAAATATGTTCATACATTCAAACAACTTTATACACTCAACTTGTTATACCACCCTTAAGGATTTGCATTGTACAGGCGGTTTATTACAGTGTGTACATCCAAAAAGTTAATCTGAATTTGTTATGTAATTATTTGGATAAATGAACTGTTATTAAGGAGATGTAAGAAAATCCAGTTGAAATATCAGTTGCAACGTGCAGACACAAACTTGTCAGACTTGGCTAAAAGCCCATGTACAGTAATTGAAGTCATGTAGTGAAAGGTTTTTTTTTGCTTGTTTTTTTTAATGTGCTTAGAGCAAAATGTGCTGGTACAAACGACCATGTAATAGTCTATAATGTGCGGTGTACTGCTCTGGAGCATGTAGAGAAAAACGGTGCACTCCAGTGTCCACTTCTCGTCTCGCTTACTCTTCCTGCTTGTTGAGGAAGAACTGAAGCGCCGAGTCCCACTGATCTCGAGGGAAGCGGTTGGACAGTTCACAGTAATTTAGCAGAGCAGAGCTTTTCTCTGTGGATAAGAGAAGTGGAGAGAGAATCGCACTGAATACAGACACACGTGAACAAAAAACAACAAGCCCTTCCCACTGAGGTTAAATAAACAGCCACTATCCACAATTCATTTGGTTTGTACAAACAGTTAATATGAATTTATTACGTAATTATCTGGTTACTTGAAGTGTAATCTGACAAGCAGTTATGCTCAATAATATTCAACTAATTACACAAATGACACTTCTACCTAAGAAAGGATAAAATAAAGTTGATTAAGTCTGAGATGATTCACCTTGTTGTAACGGTCTGCTGTTAGTCTGATTCTCACTGGAGGCACAATCCTACAGGAAAAAACAACAATATTAAATCTGTAAATGCAAAACCCCACACAGAGTGAAGCCTTTTAAAGGAACTTTCTTACATACTCTTTTAAACAATCAGCGTTTTGCTGGTCTTGATCCCCTTTGGCCTCAAAAAAAAAAAAGAAAAAAGAAAAAAAAAAAAAGAAAAAGAAAAAAAAGAAATTCTGATTGTGCTTTCCTTGCTAACAAACAAAAAACAAACAAACAAACAAAACTAGAAAATGTAGAAGCACTTAAATTGTTCTGTTTCAGAGTGACATATATTAGCTGTTTCCCCCCTGAATTATAGGTTCTGACCCTGTGTTTCTTCTCCATTACATGATATTAAATGGTAAATATGTTGCAGTGTACATGGAAGCATTTGCAGTATCACTTGGATGTTTTTTGCACAACTCTCACTACTTATATTCAATGTATGTAACTACTTAAAAATAAATAAATAAATAAAATAATAATAATAATAATAATAATAATAATAATAATAATAATTATAAGGTAGGTAGGGCTGGTTATGTGTCCAAATTTCCTTAATAGGTAATTTATGCATGTTGGCAAGTTTTTCATCTAGCACACAGATGTGTAAAGATCCCCTGTATACTGTATAGTATGGACTATAAACTGAAGTATATGTATAGATTGCACTATATACAGTATAATATTGCACTGCTATACATCAACAGTCAGGGGAAAATATCAGCAATCATGGTTTTAGTCAAACTTCGCACAGTACTGTTCTTTGTGAAACAGACTTATCACACATCACGGTAAAAGACGCTATGCATCTTCCTTTTGTTTGAACGGAATGACAATCGCCTGTCCTTGTCAAAGTGAGCGCTAATCTCAACATAAATTATCTAGGTAGTGGGCCAGTGCAGGGAAGCTTGTCAGGGGGAAGATGAAGGAGTCGGCCTGTTTACAAGAGGCTCAACCGGTGGCAGGTAAATCCACCCAAATCGACAGAGGAAGCCATCCATCTTTGCCGTCGAGGCTGCTTCTTTGGAAAAGGGAGGGTAAGGAGAGCAGCAAAAAAACAAAAGGGCAGGAACAGAGACAAAGCCAGAGTTTGGAGAGATAAGAGTCAAACGTTGACATTGTGCAGAAACAGTGGAAAGGTGTGTGTGCGTGGGAGGAGAGGGGGCTTTACAGGTCAGAGGACGTGCTGCAGGTGAGACAAGAGGACCTCAGCTGGACAGGCATGATGACATGACACATCATATGAATGTGATATGATGTATAAATGTCGCCGCGGGCTTGCTCATTAGGGATGTGTAGGGGGTTGTAGAAAATTTTTTAGATTCCTCCTTAAATTAATTAAATTAATTTTACTCTGTAAAGCTGCTTTGTGACAACGTCAATTGTAAAAAGCGCTATACAAATAAACTGAATTGAACTGAAAATTGAATAAGACTGCGTAATAATAAAAAAACATAAAGGGAAGTATACATGTATGTATAGGTAGAATACATGTATAAATGTAGGTAATTTATGCAATTTAATAGTGCATTCATCTCCCGATGTGTTTTCTGAATTTAAAAACTCATAACGTACCTGTATAAATGTGGCCAGAAGGACACAGCTCATCTCCTGCTGTAGGATGACTTTGTTCTGCTGGTTGTTGTAGCAGGCGCTGATGAGTGAGGGGAAGAGCACTTTGATGAGGTGCGGCTGGCTAAAGTACTGGAACGGCAGCTGACACAGTTTCTGCAGCACGCTGGGCTGCCGGCCAGACTGCACGATCACCTGGAACACACAGGCAGAAAGTGTGTGCACATACGCATATCGAGCAAATGCCACCGCTAGCAGTAAATCAGAGCCTCGCCTTGTGCCCCTCCCACACATAAATCTGCCACTAAAAACAACACACAAAACATCCATTAAGAAGAAAAACAGAGGGCACAGCCTTCCCAGTACACAATTACACCCCATAAACCCAGCTAGAGATGCCTCAGCACCTCCCCTCCATGGCACGAGTGTACACAGAATGCTTTCGGGCTCCTCTCAGTCGCTCGAGAGCAGACGTTCAGCCTACTGACTCACACTGCTTCACTTCACTTGAAGGCAATGAGGAAACTGACACATGATGATTATCATGATAAGAGAGTTATGGAAAAAATGCCCCAAGGTATCAATGTGGCACTGAAGTTCATACAGAGGTAATAGCATGGGGTGTGGCTGGGAATCAGAGGGTGAGAAGAAAAAAAAAAAAAAAAAAAAAAGGATGACAATGGCAAAGGTGGGGAGTTGGGAGGGCAGACCCCCCATATGGTCACACACACATGCACACAACGCTTCTGCCACTTTAAGAAATGAAGCAATACCGTTAATGGAGTTTCTCCCCACCAACATCCCACCCCCCTCAACACGGCAGTCAATCACACCATCGCATCTGCCCCCCCAAGCATTAAAATCAAATCTCTCCCAGGCCTGTCCTGATTAAAGCACAGGCTCAGCTCCTGGTGCCGAAGGCCTTCGGCCCAAGTCTGAGAAACAGGCAAGACCGGGGAGCTGGGAGGTCATCGCAGTAAATCCCCACAGGTGAGACAGAGTGAGTGGAGCACAGAGCGAGAGAGAAAAAGAAAGAACCAATTACCCCCTCAACCACCCACCTCCCAATACATGCTAACCTCCAGTGCAGCTCAACCCTAAATGCAAACCAGAAGGCTGAGGTGAAATTCCCGCAGCAGTGGGCAACATAAATTACCAAGATTTACAAGATTTGTAAAAATAGTCTTAACAATACTCTCTGCAATGCATTCTGTCCTTTAATAATGCACTTCAAGGGGTTTAAGAGCATGATAAACAAAGCGATAACTCACCCCTTTTATCATTTCAAGGTGAAGGCCCTACACAGTGTAGTCCTACAGCAGTGTTCAAAGGTTCTCAGGCGATGTCATTCAGCATGAGGGACTGTTTAAAGATGCTTTACCGAGTGGCTAAAACAAACCACCGCAGAGTCCTTTTAATGGTACTAAAAGCTCAAAACAGCTGACTGCCGAATCATTTCAGATGGGCAAGCCCACCGGCATGTGCTGACCAAACACCATGATACAGTGGCTCCTCTTGGACATGTAATTAATGAGTTTTCTTCAAGAATGTAGGAAAAAAGAAGGAAAAAAGGTGAATTTCCTGCACCACCACAGCAGCGCAACTGAATTAAGCAATCATTCAAAAAAGACCTGGTTGTTTTCAGTGCTGGAGCTGTGCAATGTCAAAATGAAGTGGAAAGGCTGAGAAGGGGTTGTTAAGCCCGGGAAGGACTGAACTAATCATTACTATCACTCCTGGTTTAATGTCAGGGGCCGTATAGACACATGATCACGTCTATTTCTGTTAGTCAACTGTTACATAGTACAATACTTCATAGTGCTAACATTAGCTCAGCTTCCAGTTACTTCAGTAGAACTTAGCATTTGCTGTTCATAAACCACGGTGTTCTGAACTTCAGAAAGGATGTTGTGTAAGAGTGTGGGAGAGTGTGCGTGCACGTGTGTGTGTGTGTGCGCGCGCGAGTGAGCACACTGGGAAGCAGGGCCTGGATCTGTGCGGACATTCCGTCCACAAATCAAACAGCCGTCTCATAATCCTCTAGCAAACGATACTCCATCTTCACACACCTAAACAAATTGTCCCCCCTCAAGTGTCCGTAGTGAGGAGACGTATAGCACGGCGGGGGAAGAAAGGTTTCCAGATTCCTGTTTGGGCTGGAAAGAAATGGCTCCCGAGCTGTAGTCCTACAGCAGCAGCAAGGTATCTTATTCAGCCTCTCTGACATCATAAAAAGCACTGGTGGGCTTTTTGAACTCCTGCGTCCCCAGTGCTTAAGCACAGATGGTCATAAAGAAGCAGAGAGGCCAGGCCTGGCCTGTGTTTTCTTAAATACAGAGCATTTGGGATTCTCAAACAGAGCCACGCTTTTACGGCAAGTCTATTACATAATTCCCGGCCTGTCCACTGAAAACAAAGGGAGTGTAAAGTTAATGCGCCGAAACGCAAACACAGGCTCCGAATAGCCCAAGGTAAAGAGGAAGGAGACCTGAACTGGTCGGATTTGTTCTTTGATGGGAGTGTTGATAAGAGTAAGGAAGAGAGTCAGGCTCCAAAAACACAAATGGACAGGTTAAACATGATGCAGAGCATTCAGAGTAACATCTGATCAGGTTACTCCGAGGAAAAATAGATTCTTTTATTTCAAATCGATTTAATGAAAATAAAAAAATTTGAAGTCATGAGAAAGTTGCATTATTGTGTGTGTGGGTGTATGTGTGTGTGTGTGTGTGTGGAGAGAGTTTAATGATATGAAGTTACAGACCGCTCACAGATAAGAGTAAAAAGTAAACGGCTCCTGAGGATTCTGAAGAGGCACTCAAGACGGGATGTTACGACTAGTGAGAGCCATGTGAATAAAGACTACCACCCATGGACAGAATGTACAAAGCACGTTACCAAACCTCTGTCTGTCCAGACTTGGTGACGGCACCAGCGCAGGAGCATAATTATTACAAGCAAAATAGCAGCAATAAAAAGAGACCGGTTTGTTAACATTTCACAAAAAAGAGAAAAATGTTGCTCTTACCAAAACAGCATTAAGAGCTCTGTTTGTTTGAAAAAAGAGCAAATGATCAGTGATTTACTACTGCTGCCTGACTGAATCAAGCGTCAACTTCGATCCTTTGAAAGATAATCTCACTGAGAGATCTTCACCAGGAGCCCATCTGACCTGGACGGCACTCAAACCCAGCATTAGACCTAAATGGGGCCCTAAATTTTCAGAGATTTATGAGCAGGCAAACAAAAAATGAAGAAAAAAAAAAAAATCCAGAAAAAAAAAAAGAAACCCCAATACATAATACTGGAGTGTGTTAAACCGCAGTTTTCTGATGACAGCGTGTGTAAATCATGCATGGTGTTTGGCAGAGGCTTCATCCTCTCTGCTGCCACTCGGAGGCTGTGCTGTGCGGCCACCCCCCGTGCCTGTGTTTTCTACAGTGCTCTCGCCAGCAACAAGCTCCAAAGGGTTGGGTTATCTCCGTAATAATAAACTGTTGAAGCAGGCGTTTCAACATCAGTTTAGCTGTGGATTAGAAGCCCAGCATTCAGGCTGGAGTTATGACTGTGTTAGGAGATGATGAGAGAATGGGAGAAGTGCAGATAGCACTGAATGTGGTAAAGAGAGGGAGAGAGTAGGAGATAAGTAGAGATGAGTGTCGTGGACTGTTTCGGGCTATCTCTTAGAAAGAAGTGCCATGGTGAGAAACAGCTATGTACATTAAACAGCTTGTTATCCTTTAGCAGTGGACGAAACACAAGGGTCGCTGTACACAGATAGCGATAATGCAAAGGATGAGGTTGGCTGTCTTTGCTTCTTTTCATCAGATGTACCAGGGAGTAACACTGTGGCTTGTTCCCACGCTTGAGACAAAGCAGAAACAAAGTGAGCAAAAAGGACACTTGCTGAGTGACTCATCAATCAAGGGAATGCATCACAAACACAAATATTACATATATACACTTTTATCTTAAATATCTAATACAAATAAGCTGCTCTTATTGTTGAAGTCCCAGTTGGGAAGCTTGTTCACATGTAATGCATAACAGCATAGACATGATCAAACCCAGCAATAACGGCCCCTGAATACAAACACTTCACAGCCGCCACCACTACAGTATATACACTGTACACATCACCGCAGCAATGCCTGTGACTGAAGCAGACACACAGTAACACCGCACACATGCTCAGACTCACAGTTCCTCAAAGCCTGCGCCGCTATTATGAGCTGTATTATATCTCAGACTGAGCACATATAAACACAGGCGAGTGTGCTGGCACTGAATCAGCGGTCTGAGTCAGGAGTCTGGGGTCAGCGTCGCCTTTGTGTCCTGCTTGTGCTTACGCTAGCTTGAGAAAGGCCACAGCCAAGGCAAACCCATCATTTATACTGCACAAGAAGCCCCATGGTCACACAGCAATTTCTGAGCCACTGCCAAGCAGCTCAGCTGTCAGCTTTTTAAAAAGTAGTACAAGAGTAACACACATTTCAACGGCATGCTGAAGTGCCCGCAAAAAAGCAGTATTTGAGAAAGTGCACGAATGGAAATAAAATGTTTTGCTACTTCACTTATCTGCTAATAGTGGTGTCATTTTTATGAGGATTTAAAAAAAAACAAAAAAAACAAAAAACAAAAAAAAAAAAACCCCAAGCTTAGCCAAACTGCAACATAAAAAACCTGCATGTGACCTGGAAGACTTTTCCGCAGAGCAGTTTTCAAATTAGCAAAGTGGACTGGGGATGAATGAATATGCAAAAGGTGTATTTCCCAGCCTGGTCGTTAGGTTAACTTCCCCTATCTGAACACTGCGCCTAATCATCTGTCACCCCTCCCTTTAATTCAATCATCAGCCCTCATTCAATTATCCAATATAATATGCAAATCAGCCCAACAATGCCCAACGAATGCTAATTGCGTACATCAAAATAATTAAATTGGATTGGAGTGGCAGAGGAGAACCGGACTGCAATAAAAAGGAGGTCTTTTATTAACAGCAAAAATGATTTAAAATAGAATTAGTAATAAGCTCATAAATTCCTGGGATTCTGACTGTCCCATGGGGATGGGCAATCCTCAGGAGACTCACATAACAAAACCTGGAGGAGAGAGTGAAGCACGGGCCATGTAACTGGCAGGAAGCTCCATACCTCACTGCTCCATGATGAACACCTCCTGCTAAAACTCAAACAACAAGCAGATCAAATGCCAAGAATAAAACCACAAAGCTTGTCCATGCGGTAGGGAACAACATCACACAGAGGTGCCATAGCTCCTGCATTATTCAGCATTTGTATCAGTTGTTTTGTATCATGAGCACATCTGGCTCATGATCTTATGAGCAGCTTACAGAAGCTTAACTGTACCTTCACCACACACAAAACTACTGTGATATTTTTTTTCAGCTGCCATAAAAATACTACGAGATCTGCAAACTCAGTGTATACATATCAGCATTCTCAGGATTTTCAGGAAATAACCCCTGTCCCGCCCCCCAAGACATTTCCAGGACCTCCATGGCCTGTATGCATTACTGTTGATCTCAGAAAGGTCATTTTAAAATGACTCACATTTGCCGGCATCCTTAAAAATAAAGTCAACAATTTCAGTGCCTGACTAGCTCAGACACAGGCATGGACACAGACACATTTAACCATCATTTTTGTAAATGCTAGAAAAGATATACTACAAAAGTACTTAATACCTGGGCTCGGGTGAAAACAGTAGCTATGTAGGTTTAAAGCCAAGCAGCTACTGAATCTCAGACAGACTGTTCTCAAACCAGCTTCACATGTTTATCACACTGACTTTACTCTCACCTCACATTATTCTGCACTCACACCCCCCTCACAGTCTCCCCCCATCACCACTCTTTATCCCATCTCACTTCACCACACTTTCCTTAAACTATTTTCAATCTAGGGCAGCACGAAGGCATACTGGTTAGCACGTTCGCCTCACAGAAAGAAGGTCCAGGGTTTGAGGCCCAGGCTCGGGCGTTTCTATGAGGAGTTTGCATGTTTTCCTTGTGCTTGTGTGGGTTTCTTTTGGGTACTCTGGTTTCCTCCTACAGTCCAAAGACATGTAGGCTAATTGGCTCTTCTAAATTGCTCCTAGGTGTGGATGTAAATCTGAATGGTTTGGAGCTGTGATGATCTGGCAAGCTGTTCAGGGTGTACCATACCTTCGCCTAGTGTAGTGTAGGCTTCAGCCTCCCTGCGGCCCTAGTATTATTAAACGGTTCAATGAATGAGTGAGAGAGTGAATGTTTTCAATCTAGTCTCACACTGTTCTCCCACCAATCTCATCCAGGTCTCAAACTTTAATAATTTATTACAGATGAGCCAATGAGTATAGCAGTTAACAATGAATTAAATAGGTTATTAAATATTCTTCACATTTATACAGCTAATATAATGCAAGGAATATCCATGCATTGTGGACGGTATACTCCTATGGGTTTACTTGACGAAGACAGGTACACCTCAAAAAGTATACCTAGATTTGTGGCTAGTGCCTCCTTATCAGTAGCTGAATGCTCTATTTGGTGAACACCAAATTTCTTAGAGAGATAGGAGACTGGATGTTCGATGCCAGTGTCATCTGACTGTGGCAGTACAGCATCTGCATTCAATATCACTGGCATCTACAGCCAACAGATCTGTCAGTTGGGCAGTGATGTCAGCAAGGTTCTTGCAAAACTTTCTGTAGAGACTTTCTACAATATTCTGGACCTTCGCTATAATGGGTTCCATCTGCCCATGGCCAACAATATAGCTTAAATAGGTTATACTGGCCGGACCGAACAATTTGAAGAAATCGATCAGGGCTTTCCTGATTTCGGGGGATTTAATACCTCCAAAGGGAACCTTTTGTCCCAATCTAAAAACTTCAGGATGATATGCCTTCGGATTCACACTTTGGGGCACAGTCGCCCCAGTCTTCGGAAGCCTGAACATCTTATTATTCACATCTGAAGCATGACCAAGATCCTCACTGGGATCAGCAAATATCTATGGCAAATCTAAAATGTCATCTTCAGAATCAACATTCTGTGTTTTGCGATAGTTTCTGAATTTCTGGCGGTAAGCCTCTGGTACCAGCTCATAGCCTTTGAGGATTTTGGCTTTGAGCACTTTATAGTCCTTCCTGTCTTCTGACAAAAGTGAAGTGAGCACTTCTCGGCTTTTGCCTGTCAACGCACTTCGTAGCAGAGATGGCCATGCATTCTTGGGCCAGTCATAATTGGCGGCTGTGTTTTCACTGATAGCTGGTACCAGGATTATGTGTTTGCCAACATCAAATCCCGACTGTGGCTGCTTTTCAGTAGGTTGAGTTTCATGTCCATATTTTTCAATTTCCATCTTTCTCACTTCGTCTGCATTTTTCATTTTCTGCCTCCATTCAGTGAGTTTCGGCCTCTACCTCTATTCGACGTTTTTCGTTTTCTGCCTCCATTCGGCGGATCTTTAATTCTTTGAGCCGAAGTTCTCTATCTCTGCCCTTTACTGCCCCTGGGGTGCCTTGTTGGTCATCAGTCAGAGTGATCCTCAGAATCTTGTGGCATTTCATCTTCCTCCTTTACGGTTTTCTCTAAGGTGCTTTGGGGATCATTGCAGTCTTGCACCAATCCTCCTGGCAGCAAACCTCCTTCAGTTAAAGCCTTTTGTATTGCTTTCTTGATGTCTGCCTTCTTTTTAACTTCTTCTTTACGTCAATCTTAAAGATTGTAGCAATAATCTTTAATTCCTCTATTTGAAAACTCTCCTTTTGAAAACTTTGCTGGAACAATATTTTTTTCTGTTTTGCTGAAAGAATTAGACTATACAATAAATATTTTTTTTTAGAACAGATTAGTGTTTTAGTGCTACTTTTTGAACAGCAAGTCCAATAACACCAGGGTTCCCCAGTGAGGATATGTTACAGATCTTTCTTCCACAGCGATAAATTCTCGAGTCTGAAGGTGTTAATTAATTTTCTATAACAGTAGCTGTGACAGTACTTCTGGCATTAATTCAAATGACAATTTAATATTAATGCACTCGTCCTAATACGTTCATCATTTCTAGTGCAACAGCTCATTCACAAAAATTAGCATGGCATGTTCTCTAAAATCCAAAGGAAATCATGTAACTGTTGATATGGTAAGGCTTTCAGTAAATAAACATTGATTTAACATTTATGGATGGAGTTTCAGGTGTTAGATCTCTAAAGTTTTCCACGATGGGAGAAGCTTCAAGGCTGATGACCTTTGTGCATTCAGAACAAATGTGTTTGTTGTGGTATTAAACTGAAATAGATAGTTAGGTGAGGGTTTACAACCGATGTAATACACGTGATAACAGGAAGTAACAGATCTCATTGATGTTTCAGAAGTTTAAATGTGACAAATTTTTAAAAAGCACAAAGGGTTATTCATTATTAAATGAAGACTCATAACTACAGCCAAATCACTGTGGAACAAAAGAAATAAAATATTTCATGCTGCACAACATAGGGGGAAAAGAAAATCCACTTTGGGGTGATAACTCTGCTGACATTGATTATTTTCCTGTAAACGCACAGGCTGTAGTGTTTTATTCTTTATACATTGTTTAATTTTTATTATACATAAGCTGAAAACTTAACAAAAATAATATATAGATTTAGGCACTGCCTAAAAACAAACCTCCCAGTGTACGTCTCTACTGATAGGTGTCTGAACCCAGGTTTGATTTTCAGCACTTTCGCGTTCATTTGTTCACCTGTTTGATTACTTTAATTATCCGTGTAACAAGTTCATGTTCCGTCAAGCTACGTACCTGTGGTCACGAGCTTTGGGTAGTGACCGAAAGAACGAGATTGCGAATACAAGCGGCTAAAATGAGCTTCCTTCACAGGGTGGCAGGTCTCTCCCTTAGAGATAGGGTGAGAAGTTCTGTCATCCGGGAGAACCCGGAGTAGAACCGCTGCTCCTTCGCGTTGAGAGGAGCCAGTTGAGGTGGCTCGGGCATCTGATTAGAATGCC
>JBCNYH010000007.1:13298735-13317481 GCA_039654325.1 Tandanus tandanus | reverse complement strand
AGTGCGTGGAAAAAAGGTTTGCGTGGAGAAAAAAAAAAAAAAAAAAAAAAAAAAAAAAAAAAAAAAAAAAAAAAAAAAAAAAAAAAAAGGTTTATGTGAATTCCAGGAGTAAATTTTTGGTTTCTCATTAGAGTGGAGGACAGGCCTGATTAACACAGGGACAATTTTACAGTGCCAACTTTCTGTAATAATTCTCTCGCGATGCAATTTTCCCCTCACTGTTCTACATTGCGCTCCATAATTCTTTTAATAGAACGAAATCATAGTTTGAAATAAGTTATGGAAAGAAATAATTTAGAATTTTACAGAAGCCAATTTAATCCATTACCTTGTTTAATTTAGAGCTTGTGTATCTGTCAGCCTTATCGAACATATTAGTGCTTTTGAGCTGTTGCTTAGTGCTTGTTTACTGCTCCGTCAAGTGGAAAAATAGGGTTGTGTTAATGAGCCAGACATTAAAAATGACCAGCGAGATAACAAAATGAAGGAGAGGTAGAGGCCAAAGGTGTAGCATATAGCAACATGAGTTGTCAGCTCTACAAAGATCGCAGTGCTTAAGGCAATCTCATATTGCCGTGTTTAACGAGAGGCATCCACAAGACAGGCACTTTGTTAACAAAGACGTACAGGGACAAGGGGTGATCTCACCCTTCCACCATGTCACTGAACTCCATCATTTATTGTCCCACAGCCACAAGAAACATCAGCGAGATATGTTAATTTATGCTTAAGCTTTGCATTAGATGCTGTATAGTGTTTTTTTTAGATGATGTTCTGAGACGCATACGTTATGGACCTATATATTTTCGTAACTCCTTTTTGGAAACAGTTTTCGTGTCCACTCACCACCTCCTCATCCGACAACTCTCGCCCCTGGATGCTGCTGCTCTCCCTCACTGCCTGCTGGTGCCTCTTGCCCTTGATGTGACTGCACAGGTGCACCTCGGAGGTGATCTACAAATGCAGAGGTCAAAGGTCAGACACAGGAAAACAATTCCAAAGAAGGCAAGGTGGGAAAGAGATACCAATATCCTTGACAAGCACTGCATCCTGCTCGCAATATGTTAGCACGTTCTTGGCCATAACGTCACAGTTCTCGGATAACAACATGATTGTTACAATCAGAAGCTCACTTCAAAGTAAAACTTAATCCCCAAATCATGACTGACATCTGCAAGGTAGCATTATACAGATAATAAAAGATGGAATATCAAGACAGGATGTGCATAAAGGCACAGAAAGATGCAGAAAAGAAAAAAAAGAAGAAGCTGTTTAAACTTGACCGCCATTTCGAGCCTCGGGCGCCATCTCCCCCCATGGATCACATTTCAACACTCGCACTTTCATTGACATGGGCAATTCTCACCCTTTTACACTGGTCTGCTATCAAAAATGATTGCACATGATTCCATAAACCTGATTATAGAAAGTGAAACCGATAAAGTGGAGACGCAGGTATAAGAGGACCGTCATAAAACCAGTTGCATTGTTTGTCTGCCAGTATTGGACGTGAGCCCAAGCATGATGGCCTGTGTTTAATGTCATTAAGCAGAGTGCTTCCCTCTGACCTAAAGATGATGGCTGGAGTCACTGACTGGCCAAGGTCATCTGACATTTTAACAAGATTTCATTCTCCCCGAGCGCTTAATCTGATGTCTGTTTGAAGCCCCAAGGTGTCTGGCCCTCTTTGCCATGAAAGCCAGGCCCGCCTCAGATAAATGTGCCTGCATGCTGATTTGCTGCCTGTCACTGTGAAAGCATGTTCATGACCAGTCATAAATCAGCAACCAAAGTTCATGTTTAATTAATGCACTTAAATGCTCATTTGAATGCCTTCTCTTCCGACATCATTCCAGTGACGCTGCACTCAGCACTTTACAGGACACTGCCTGCTAAAACGTTCAGCTGAAAGCATCTATGCTAGCAGAGCGCTAACATGAGGAGAATGTGTGTCTGTGTGAAGTGATCTAAGATCAAATGATTACAGAAACAACCCGAGTGAACAATGAGAGAGACTCCACCACTGCACTATGGGTAAATCTGAAGGGTTTTTTTTTTTTTTAAATGTAAAAGTGCATTTACATAAGTAAACTATAAACACGTGTTTGTGGTTGTTTGAGTTATAAAAAAAAAATAATAAAAGTAGGGTATATCATATCTGATTCCCCTTATATCACATTTGCCAATTATTCCATTTTTATAATAATTACAGAATGATGTGGGCTAAGTTTTATGATGATCCACTTGTAACGCCATGATGTAATGACCATATTTCCTCGTCTTTTCCACACGCTGCAGTACTGTGTCCCTTACTGTCTGAAGAGATCTGTGTCCAAAAACATTGCTCCTTTACCTCTGACCGCTATCAAGTACCGATCCTAAAGAGTACATAAATGTTAAAAAGCACTTAGTATTGTTATTATACTACATGAGAATGACAGGATTGCTTGATCTGCTTCATTATCTGGAGGTAACAGGCCTTATATGGCAAAGAGAGAACGTGCAATCCGATTGATTGATGCATGGGCAACAAATTGTGTATGCACCAAGACTTAATTGACCGACAAGTTAGCCGTTAGCTAGCTGCATCCTGTGTTATGATGTTTAAGCAGCTTCCATAGGAGTATTCAGTGTTTTCTTAAAGAGAAAAAGTACACAGGGTATATCTCAAGTGATGAGGAGTTTACGACGTCCCACAAAGTAACTCACGAGCACTGCTCGTCTGAAAGCTCTTATTCGACATGAGAAGGGAAACAAGCTGAAAGCTACCAAAACCCTCAGACACAGATGAAGACACCTTGTTCAGAAGCTGGCAGTTTAAAGGCAAAAGACAACACTTGTTAAAAGTTAAGCTCAATCTAAACTTAATATTAAAATCTGTCTGTGTGCAAAATCATAGACCAATAGCTTCTATTTTAATTTTATGAGTGATTATGTAAAAAACTGAGTCATAGAATGATGTCATCAAGGCCCAAGAGGAGGAGTATGGCTTTACTATATTACTAGTTTCCCTCTGCACAGGAAATGATTTTAATCTAAACCTTTTAACACCTCCAAAACAATTCTGTCAATAAATGGCGTGAATGTATCAAATTCCTGTACGTGTACATGTCAACTTGGGCCTTGATGACATCATTGTGAGACTCAGTTTTCAAATAACTGTCCATAAACTCATTTAAACAGAAGCTATCGGCCTAAAATTTTGCACACAGAAAGATATTATTCTGGACATTTGAACAGAATGAACCTTTTTAACAAGTGTTGTCTTTGCCGGTAAAGATAGCACCCAAGCCAGAATGAAAAAAGTAACAGCTTCTGAAGTGATTTTTTTAAAAAGGCCACCATTTTAAAATTCCATAATAAAACTATTTATTGTCCAGCCCTTGGTCTTTTGACACTGACCTCGCCTTCAGCTTGGCCTGCACTAAAGACCTCGGGCTGAGATTTCTCTGTACACCTCACCTGACTTCACGCTCAGTTAATAAGTAGTTTTATCCCGAGTGGATAATGCACGAATCATAATCAGGGAAATTCATGTTTCATCTCGGTCACTTGGAGCAGGTGGCATCATAATTGTCAAAGTTTGAAAAAGGATAAAAATCTCCTTCTAGTTTGCACCCAGTAAATATGAAGACTGAGTTTAAAAACACATCATTACCTAATGCATTTATGCTCTGCTCACGAAGATCACCTGAATCTTCATACATAAAATATGTAAAAACTAAACTATAAAAATCTTGATTTAGTTTGCTTTTTATATTCCCATGAAGTATATACAAAAACAATTAGTCACCTCAGGCTCGGTGGACGTCACTATATAGTGGGGGATAGAACAGACTACTTAGCGAGATCACCGAGCCTGGGGTAAATAAACTGTTTTAGCATATAAATAAAATGATGTTTTAGTATTACTATACAGGAACATAAGAAAAGCAAAGTAAGAAAAGATATTTTATGGTTTGTTTTTACATTTTGAAAGTGTGACAAACTTGTGATTAGCCTTCCGCTCTGCACTACTGTCACAGCTGCTATTATAGAAAACTAATCAACACCTTCTGACCAATCAGAACTGAGCATGAACAGCACTGTCGTCTTATACAGAAAGTTCAAATGATCTTGGAAATATGTTTCCGAAGTGAGTCTCTCACCACAACACTGCAAAGGGAGCACTGTTTCTTGCGTTCGTAGGGAGTGAGTTTGGGAGCGAAGTCCGTGTTGGCGTGTCTACCGCTGCTCAGCTCGGCCGCCTTCTCTTTCCTCTGCTCGATCTGCTCCATGTGTCTGCGGCTGCTTTCATCATGCTGTGGGCGAAAGAGCAGTATGTGTCAGAACCGAGGTCAGAAGTATGATTACATCCGGAATGCAGCAGAAATGGAACTGAAACAATTTACCTTCATTTGAATTTTCTTCTGCAGCTCCTCCATGGCCTCCTGCTGAGCAGCACTCAGGGCAGCCAGGCGCTCCTCACGGTCTCTGCAAAGAACCCACACAATATTAGATGAAGTTCTGTATAGCATTTTTCTACCGATGGTTAGTAGTTCCTGGTGATCCAATCTTGTACTGTCTCAGAGTTTTTCAACAGTGTCAAAAGGTGTACAGGTTTTACAGATTGCCAGAAAAAAAGTTAGTTTAAGGCTCAGGATGCTAACAAACAAAACCAAAGCAACAATAAAAAAAAAAACAGAATGCTGTCTTGTATCTAATCATCCAGGGCCATAAACAGCTCCAACATATTAGCACAGTAGTAGTAGTTCAACACACAGGAGTCAGCCGTCTTGTAACCCAATCACTCGAACCAGTTGTTGAGGTGTTCTGGCAGGAACGTGGCTACATTACATTTTTAGTGATAATTTGCTATTTGTATTGAACAGCTAATGTGTTTTAAACTATTGTAAATACAGACATGAAGAGAAACTGCACTATATTTGTTCCGGGATCTTGCCAGAGAGATTCAAGGGGCATCTGGTCCAGATTAGAGGCGTTTGTCAGAACTGGGATCCACAAAAAAATTAAAATCATGAAGCGTATGGTGTGGGTGTGAAGCACACCGGATAAAGATGATACTTCATGGTATGAATAAGAGGGTTTTTTTGGGGGGGTTTTTTTTTTCAATTTTTGGTGGTTTGCTCCACTAGCCAAACATAAATACTGCCCTGCTGAGCTGCAAGAAGACTAAACAACTCAGGATGAATGCTAAGTCCGCTCAACCAGGCAAGATCAATGGAGTGGATATTAAAAGACGTGTCTCGATACACATACTTGGGCTCCAAGGTTACAACTGATGGCTCTGCAGAGGCAGAAATAAGGGTAGGAAGTTCCAACGCAAGTCAATCTTTTGCCTGTCTTAGAAAAACACTTAGAAGTCAAAGATGATCAGCGATAGGAAGGGGGAGAGAAGGGGAGGGAGGGGGAGGGGGGGAAGGGGGGGGAAGGGGGGAGGGGGGGGGGGGGGGTTTGTTTTGGGTTTGGAACCGCAACTGAAGAAAAAAAAAAAAAAAAAAAAAAAACCCAAAAACCCCCCCCCCAAAAAAAAAAAAAAAAAAAAAAAAAAAAAAAAAAAAAAAAACACACTTAAAATCTACAACAGTGTCCTTAGCACACTACTGTATGGAAGATAAAGACCATCATTCACCAACTGGAAGTGTGTCAAACCAGATTCCACAAAATAATTCTAGGCATTTTTTGGCCCGACACCAATTTGAATGAAGAATTACATAAGAGAACAGCAGTAGAACCAATCACAACAGCCATAAAGAGGAGAGGATGGAGATGGATTGGCCATATCCTAAGGATGTCTACAGGTGCTATCCCAAAGGTAGCACTTACATGGACACCAGAGGGTAAAAGAAAAAGAGGAAGACCCAAAAAACTTTTAGAAGATCTGCCGAGAAAGAGATCAAGGACAATGGTTTCACCTGGGGCAATTTACAAAAGATTGCAAAAGACAGACAGCAGTGGAAGTCTCTGGTCATGGCCTGTGCATCCATGTAAGTAAGTAACAGCTTCAAAACAAAGTCTTTTTTTAACAGACCTGCTTTAAAGTCACAAAAGCAATTTATTATTATAACTATATATTTAATTTTATTTACAGAGCCGAGCACCGAGCAACACATCTCCGCTTCTTGTTTTTTTTAATCTAACAAAATTTAAGAAAAATCATAAAGGCATTACAGTTACATGGAGCTGATTTCACTAATGGCAGCATGGTGGTGTAGAAGATAGCACATCCGCCTCACAGCTAGAAGGTTCTGGGTTCGTTGGCTGTTTCAAATTGCCCCTAGGTGTGAGTGTGAATGGTTGTATGTGTGTTGGCCGTGCGATGGATTGGCGAGCTGTTCAGGGTGTACCCTGCGTTTGCCCAGTGTCGGCTGAGATAGGCTCCTTGTGGGATTAAGTGGTTCAGTGAATGAGATGAGAGAGTGAGAGAGTGATAGTCATTAATGCTTATTTTAATGCAGTCTTTCTGTGATGTGCTGCAACAAATACAATCAGGTGACTATTGTTGTCGACTATAATCACCACTTTCTGGATTTGCCAAAGGCATTGCTTTGAAAGATAATTCATTGATTACTTAATGCATTATGGTGAGACGAATCATGAGGAACCAATCAGAGAGTAGCTGAGGAGCTGAATCAAGGTTATTATAAATGGTTGGTTGGTTTAAAAATTGGACATTAACAGAGAAGGAAAATTATTTACATCAAGGTCCTCAGTCAAAAATGGGAAATCAAATCTTTTAAATAGGAATGTGTAAAACTTTAGCTACAGATTTAGTCCAGTGCCACTTCAGGTACGCCATCAGCTCATGGTAATGTGACTCGAGAAAAACTTAACGTGGAAACTACAAGCTGCCTTAAACAATATTGAGTTGTTCTTGGTCTTGACTATATTGTCCATGTTGGGGAAACTAGTTTAAACTATATTTTGATGACTACCCTTTCAGGATAGGGCCGACAGCTCCAACTCTCTATGGTTCACAAGATTAAATGTGCTTTAATGACAGTGTTAAAGAAAACTTTTCCTTTATTATGCTGTACGAGAGGACTGTTATATTAAAAGCACTGAACGCATGAACCTTGCTCTCTCACGGGCTGCATCCTCCCTCGCCTTCTCCTTCTCCTGCCGGTGCTGCTCTATTCGTGCCTCCTGCTCTCTTCTCTTCATCAAGAGCTCCTCCACCCGTGCCTGCCGCTCTGCCTCTAGAGCCCGCTTACGCTCCTGTTACACACACATGACAGAATAAAGGAAAGTAAGTCAAGAAAAAGGGGAAATGTTAAAGGATAACTAATCTGGAAGTGAGAAAGACAAAACAGCATCCAACCTGGACAGCTTCATCTCTGGCCTGCTTCTCTTCTTGCCTCCTCTGGCGCTCCTCCTGTAGCTCATTGAGTCGTTGTTCGTACTCGTTCAGCTTGGCCAGCACATCATGCCTCTTATTCTGTGCTTCCAGTGTGTTTATGAATGCAATCTCATTCACCTAAAAAAAGAAACACCACTTAGGTTTAAAATTATTCTGTTAATCATGATTAACTATTTTATCCTAGGCAGGGTCACCGTAACTTTCTAAGCCAATCTGTGAAACTTTGTACACAAGGTGGGAATACAGCCAAGATGGTAAAAAGGTCCATTACAGTACATGGACAAGCACGCACGCACGTAAGCTGAATTTAGAACCAGTTCCTTGCATTTTGGCCAAAAAAGGTATTGTGCCTGTGCCACAAAAGGTAACTTGACACCACACATCCACCACAAAGAAACCACCGCTATCACAAGCAATTCACCGCAATTTTATTGTTTCGGCAGTCCATTGCTTTCAATGATGGTGTTGTGACTTCATTTTTGGCAGGCGCATATGTGGGCCAAAAGGCCAGCATTAGGCCTTTTCTAGTGGCTTCCCCCTTCTGGGGCAGGCAGTGCTGTCCTTAAAGAGGGCTGCCTGGACACTCACATAGCTGCCTCAACATCACGGTTGCCCAAAAATATCAACACTGTGGCAACCATCTAATGTGAGCTGCCAATGTGAAGGGCTTATGCTGGCAGCTCCCAGTTTCTCAAGCCTGCTGCCGTCACATGCACCTCATCGCCACAGGTCTTTCCACACTTTTCTAAAAACGCTCCTCTCAACACACCATGCACAAAGCTTAAGACTGACGGTGTAGTGCACCACTGACAGCCTCTCTGGACTTCCAAATCCAGTTTCAAATTTTGCACAGAAGTGCAGCAAACTTGGCTGTACATGACTGTAAAAACGTGGGGTGTTCTCAAAAGACGCTAAGGTAGAACTGGCGCTGCACTAGTACCATTTTGGTGGAAAGGAGATAACAGACACCGGAAGAACATGTACACAGACAGGAACCTAAGCTCGGGATTCAACCTTGGAGCTGTGAGGCAGCACTGCAACATGTACTGCCATGCCACGTTAAAAGGCCTGTGACATCCTCACCTTCGCCTCCTCTACATGTGCCTTTTTCACAATGGCCTGGAGCTGCAGCTCCCGCTTGAACTCGGCATGGAGCAGCCTCTCCTCCATCATCCTCCGTCTCTGATCGAGCAGCTCTTCTTTCCACTTCCTCACCTCCTTCTCCTGCAAGTCAGGTGAGGGACAGATGAGAACACAACAACAAAACAAAAAGATTATTCTCTGGTGAAATTAACATTGCCTAGAAGTCTCAAAATTGCCTATCTTCAAGTAAACACTGAGAACCCACCTCTTCACAAAGTTTTTCAGTGAGCATTGAGTGAGAAATGACTTAAAATAAACACACACACACACCAGCTACTACTTGTGTTTTCCTCCATTTTGCTCAACACACACGACAAAGTTCTTGATAGGGAGTAGTAAGCACTTCTATGTCACTCGAGATAAAAATCATCTGCCAACTGCTGTAAATGTAAAATCTTACATGGCACCTGAAGATGTTCTTATAAGGTGTACCATAATACTGTGCACGTGTGTGTGTGAGTGAGAGATCGAGAGAGACATGAAGAGAGACAGGAAGAAAGACAGGGAGAGGGGGAGAGAGAGAGAGAGAGAGAGAGAGAGAGAGAGAGTGTGAGTAAGTCAGGGAGAGAGGCATGGACAGAGACAGAGGGGGGGAGAGAATGAGAGAGAGGGAGAGGAAGACAAGGAGAGAAGGAGTAAGAGAGAGACGGGGAGAGAGAGAGAGAGAGAGAGAGAGAGAGAGAGAGAGAGACACTGGATGAGAGACAGGGAAAGAGACACAGGGAGAGACAGGTAGAGGGGGGGTAAGAGAGAGAGACATGAGAGAGAGAGTGAGTGAGTCAGGGAGAGAGGCATGGACAGAAACAGGGAGAGAGGGGGAAACGGAAAGGGAGGGAGAGATAATGAGAAAGACAAGGAGAGAGAGAGAGAGAGAGAGAGAACACATAAGCAGGGAGGTCTACATTCAAATCTTGATCCAAAAACAACTCTGCTGAGCCCTCGGAACCTCTGTCATCACATGCTAGTGTTCTTAACACCTGCTCTCTAAAGAGCGTATCACATGTTAATTTTCACCTTCAGACATTGGCGTGAAAATATACACAACTGTTTCACGTTTCTTCATCTAGTACAGAATGAAAGAAACAAAAACAAACCAGTTCAAGAGTGACTGAGGAAAATAATTTCAGTGTCATGTACTTGTTTGACAGAACAGCCTGACTGCCCTATATCGCTAAAACAGACGAGCCAGGATGTTATACATGTGATCACATTCTAGCATAATCATCCTTCAGCATTGAGACTAGATGTACTTCATACTCACTCTCTCTAAAAGTTTTTGCAGCTTGTGGCTCTTCTCCTCTCTCAGCTTGTCACGCAGCTGCTGAGCTTTAAGTTGCTTCTCTTCATGTTTCTTCTTGGACTCAGCGATGGTTCTGCCAACAAACAAAAAACCTGCATTTAAAACTTCCTTCCACCTGCTGCCCAAAATGTTACTTCTGAGTCTCATGAGAGTGTTTCTGTGTACATGTTCTCCCCGTGTGAGTGGGTTTCCTCTGGGTCCTCCAGTTTCCTCCCACAGTCTAAAGACGTGTACATTAGGCTGACTGGATGTTGTCAATTGCCTCCAGGTATAAATGTGTCTGTGAATGATTTTGTGTGTGTGCCCTGAGATTCTCTGTCGAACTGTTCAGGGTGTAACCTGGAGTCGGCTGGGATGGGCTCTAGCGTCCCCGCAACCGTAATTAAGGATTAAGGGGGTGATCACACTAGAGGTGCAATAGAAAAGCGACTGATGCGGATTGTTTTTTGAAATTTGCGTCACGATGTTTTGTGACTCCACATGCAAGCAAATATTTTGCGGCTTAAATACGTACATCACGCGAAATTCACGAGAAGTTTGTGCTACAATTTTTTGTAACCGATTTGCGAGTAATTTGCAATTGGTTTGCGGATGTTTGGTGAAAAAAAGGGAAGTAGTAAATCAGTCGTGTTTCACTCGCTTTTTGTTCTCAAACCATTCGCTTTTTATTTGCGAATAAAATTGAAATGACAAAATATACAGAATACACTTTTCCTTTTCCTTGTAAACACTTTGAAAAATGAATAATTTACGAGCAAAATGATAACTCTGCGACCTTCTCGCGACATGTGCGGACTGTTGGAGAAGAGTTTGAGACTATTCTGCGTCAGAGCCTCGTTTTGCGACATTCCAACATGTTTGAAATTTTTGCGACGAGTTCACGGACCAGATGACCAACAAGCGATGCCGTAAATGTCGCACGACAAACTTGAGAATGAAAAGTTATTCGCGTCATTCGCCATTCTATATATTCTATAGTATGATCACCTCCTAAGCAGTTTGGAAAATGAAAGGTGGGGCTCTGATTCACAAACTGATAGGAACCACACACACAGGATTTCAGTACCTTTTACGTGATGGTGAGGAGAGCTTCTCATGCATGTGGATACCATGGCCAGGAGGTCGAGCTGGCTCCTCCTCCATCATGTCTCCCCATGAGGTGCTCTGATGCCAGGGTTCTCGTGCTGCACACAGCAAGCGAACCACAAAGTCAAACAGCATGCTCTCTCTATCTCTCCCTCTCACACACACACAGTTATGTCAGGAAGCAAAAGCAGTACCATCATCATCAGCCAGCACTTCACTCCAGCCTCCACTTCCAATGCTGACCTACGTGGAAAAATATTTATAAAATAAATGAATAAATCCTGAGCTGAAACATTTGAACAACATGAGGTGTGCTGTTTCCCTTACCGAGAAATCACCCTCATTGTCCTTCTCCAGTTCATTGTTCTCAGCCTGGATCTCTCGGGTGAGTTGTTCCTCCTCAGCAATGGCACTGGCGATGGCCTCCTCGTTAGCCTTCTCTAGCCGATCAGCCAGCTCCTCCTTCTTTGCCAGCACTTCAGCCATGGATTGGGGCTGAACACGGGCATGAAAAATCAGTCACGCAGTCAACACATTGCGACACAATTTACAGCAGGAGTGCCAAGTTGAACCTACCAAGCCTCGCAAAGCATGCCATAAGCACAAACCAATTAACAACAACATACAGAACAATTATGGATTCTGATATTTTGATACTAAGCAGTGCTGTATTAAAATGGGCATAAGAGAAAAAAAATTGCTCTATGGAATGAACATGAATAAAATTCAAGTCAAAACACAGGCAGGCACCATAAACACAATCAATCACAAAAACCACACACAGGGAAGCATACCAAAATCATGCACGAGACATCCATTATGATGTGATAACCCAAGACTCTACTCTGCACGGACTTACGGTTTATACTTCATCACAGTGTTCATCTCTTACCCAGAGCACCTATATTACCAAGATAATGTTGGTTTTACAGACACAATGTTATTCATTCATTCATTTTCTGAACCGCTTAATCCTAATTAGGGTCGCGGGGAGGCTGGCGCCCATCTTAGCTGAATCTGGTCGAGGGTAGAATACACCCTGGACAGCTCGCCAGGCCACAGACACAACGTCCACATCAGCATTTCTTTAATAGAGTGATGTGTTTTCCTGTTGAGGCACATTTATTTTTAATCAGTTGGCAGATCCTTTTAATCCCAAGTGATTTACAATCAAACAGCAGATAAAAATTATAAACTTGTAGGCCTTACTAAAGGGTGTAGCAGCTTGGCAGTGCCAGGATTTGAACCCACAACCTTCTGGTCGGCAGCCTGAGCCTGTCGTCATGCACCTGTGAGTCTGCATTGCTCTTGATGATTAGCAAATTATTGAAATATTCGGTAAAAGAATCCCAGCTGAACCCTGGCACTTGACCTCAGCTTCTTAAACTGCCGAGTGAGCAGTATGCCGAGTGTCAGGTTGGGAGCAGCCACGCAGGATGATGGAGACCTAGCAGCACTGCGATCAGTGTGACACTTCATCCTAATGAGCATAATGAGAAAGATTTCTCTCAACACTGCGCCTGTTAGTCTCAGGCAGGAGTCTAAACAGGGCTTGGCTTATCTCAGCCACCCAGAGAGGTGGTGTCTGGACCTCTGTAGCTGCAAAACCAGGTTCTTCTATGATCTGGTCTTTGATAGCACTCCCCCAAGGCCATTTCTGTGCTATCCATCTCTATAGTTTCAGACAGGCTTTTGGTGTGCTGTTGAGAAATGGATGACAGTAGCTCAGGCAGAGACGAGGGAGGCTTAAGCCTTAATTAACCCCGGAGAGGTTAGATGCACCAGAAAAGCTATGTATGGTATAGTGAGGGAGACCAACTCCACAGCAAATATTACTGACTGAAAAGTTTCCTGTATAACTTTAAGCAATTAAACACAGTAGAGTGATGATAGCATGCACTTGACATGCACTCAGCAAACATATCCTCATCCAATGGGATGCCATTTTACTCTCGCTAGGTAGTAAGACCTCAGCTTTTGTGAGGCTTTCTGCGGTAAATCCTTTAAATATCATAATGGATTGGCAGGTCAGAGGTCTCGGGACAAAGTCTATTATAGAAAGGAGGGTGAAACTTGTGCAAGTGCCCGTGAATCAACAGCACTGCGCTAACAAGACCAGGCAAGCCAAGCTTTTGGGAGACCACGGCTCGAACTCGTCGACACCACCATGACAATCTAAGAAAAACACTGGAATCTGAGAAGCATTAGACACTTGTTAGTTTGTCTGTCCACCAGTACGCCAGTCATTCGGTAAGAGGAATTTCCAGAATTTTTCCAATCAAACTGTACTTTATACTCTTCTTCGATTTTCCCCATCGGGGATTTCATATTATGCATATTAATCACCTAAAAAAATTTATGTTTATTAGGAATTTTATATTGTAAATAAGAATTTCTCATTACAACATAATTCCTACCTAATCTGTTTGCATCTTTTTAATAATAACAGTATAAGGTTAACGAAACAGAGTGTACAGTGTTTTGTGCCAATTCAAGGTTTGGACACATGGAAAGATTTTTACAATTTTTAAATAATTAACATGATCAAATATCATATGGACATGATTAAATATCATGGAATTATGCCAAGACCAAATTTTATTATCTTAATATCAACATATTTAATTAACAGCACCCTGATTACCTTTTGCATCTTCTTAAATTTGCTTCATGATTAAATTTAACCCAGGTGGGATTTTTTCCCCCAAATGGGCTAAACACTTGTTGCCTGCTTATATACTTTATAATTATAAATAAGTACTTTGAGGGAAACTCATTTACATAAATTTACTTTTAATTAAATTTGCTTATTTCAATATTTCGAAACGTATTTTAATTGAAAAGTGGGCATTACCTTTATTATTTACATTTGCCTTGGAAACAAATAAAAAAAAAAAACTAAATGTCTTTAAAACAATGAGAAATACATATTCACTCCAGTGTCCAAACGTTTGACTGGTATACTATGCTCTGTCCTGTTACCTACTATGTGGATGCCTCAGGCACTTCCCACACATCAACAAAAAGCAAAAATGCTTTCCTATTCTGGCCAAACTTCTAACAACCATAACATTAACAGTGAACTGTGTGAAACCGGTGCCTTCTAAAAGCCACAGAGCAGCCCTCTGTGGTCACAGATGTACACATACATGATGCTGACTATGCAAAGTTTGGGGGGGGGGGGTTATGCTGCAGTGGCTGGAGGTTTTTGGGATTGACGTTGTTTAGGCGAGCACTGTGCCCCCGGCCTGTGTCTCTCAGCACTCACAGTGGAAAGCTCTGTGGGGTCCAGCATGCTCTCCAGTTTCACTTCTGCCAAGGGAATATGGGTCACTGCTGCTGTCACTGCTGCTCCTTCTTCGGCAGCAGATGGTGCCATGACCCGGCATGCTGCCCCCACCGGCTCCTGCTCCCCTTCAACTAGTCCAGCACCAGGCTCCTCCAATTGGGGAGATAAAAGAGGAGCTAGAGCTGGACTTGTGATTTCAGGGGAAAAAGAAGCTGGAGGGGACTCAGATCTATGGGGTGGCACACACTGACTAGACTCTTGGTCGCTTTCTGGTGGGGGCTGCATTAACACACAAACACACACACACATTTACATACACGTTTACAAACAAGCACGCACATTGTCTGCATTCTTCTCAGGAACCTTACTGGAAGATGATCATCAGAAATGTGAACAGCAACATAAGTAATGAAACATGCAGCTGTGGAATCACAATGTGCTGTGGGAAAAGCGATTACATGCAATAGACATTAAATATACAGCAATTCAATCAAAATCACAAACATGCATTCATTTATCTAATTAAACCAACACTGGCAGCTACACATGCACACACAAGTGCAGTGCAGAACATAGAAAGTATACATATTTCATAAGACCTCATATGATACTTCTAACTCTGTGGTTTCGCTACGTATGTACAAAAATCAATGCCTGACCAACTGATATGGCCCTGTCTGGACTGTGTGTCTGTGAACAGCCCAAAACACAAACAGAGAGGGCAGATAAACTCTAACGTTACAGAGCCCCCAACTCTTCCTTCTGCTCCTGAATTATTGATAGGTGGGGGCTGCTGGTTGACGTCACTACCTCGAGGACAGAGGCCTTCTCACACTCTGGGTTTTGCTCTGGGGAGATGAGCTTGCTGTCGCCCTGCTGCTCCCCTGGTCTCTGCAGCTGCTGGTTCGCCTTATCACTCACATCTTCAGGGCTGACATGGGCCAGCACAGGACTGACCTTTGCCACCATTGCGACGGCACGAGGCTTCATTGAGCGGCCCCTCTGCACCGTCTCCCAGCCCTCAGCATCTTTTTTGCCTAGTGATAAACACCAGACACAATTTATTAAAAAGTACATGGATCATTCAATAAGATAAAATGCACAAATAAGGTTTGCATTCATAAGTGATCTTTGGGTCAGCAGTGTGAAATCTGGATATCTGCACCTGACCTGGTTTCTCTGTAGGAACTGAAGAACCCTGGTTTGGCACAGGCAGGGCTTGAGAGCACTTCACCCGGTCAGCATAGCTGTGTCCAGAGTGAGAAAGACACGCTACAGCAAGAGTCGGAGGAGGACCCCTGTACAACACACATAACCATCCTGTTCAAGTATGTTACATATTTGCACTGATGCTTGTCATGTCGGTTTTCCAGCAACAATCTTACAATGTTTGGGGAACTAGAGAGCTTTGTAACTCTGAACTTCCACCACATGCAGCAAATCACCGCAACAAAGTGAAAACTGAGAAAATAGATTAAGATGGTTGTGCTTTGTTCTAGTATTTGATTACAAAATAACACTGGTCTTTACAGAAACATACAGTATCTAACAATACATAACTAATTTATACTGGTCTTTAGAGTAATATGCAGTATATAATTTACAGCAATATATAATAATTATTCGCTTTAGTATATGGTGAATCACTGTATAATAACCAGTAATATGCACCTCGCTGTTGGTAAATTACTTTATTATTATACACTAATATTAATATACTAATGAACAAGTACGCAGCAAAAGCTAGGAGGATGTTGATGAATATTCCCGGAGCCGATGTATCAAGGGGACCTCAATTCGGTGACATCCACCAATCCTGAAACGAATAACTGTTTTAGTACATACCACAGGGGAACATAAAAAGTAAACTATATCAAGACTTTTATAGTTTATTTGTACATATTTTACCCATGACAGATCAGGTGAGGTGAGGTGAACTCTGCGTGTTCCCTGAGCATAAGTGGTGTGTAACTAAAGGCCTCTTTTAAACGCGGTTATAGCTGCTGTTATAAACAATTGCTCCCTCACCAGGCTTGCTTTTTTTTTTCCTCCTGAAGTTATGCTGCAATCCACTGTACCCATAACTCTGAAAAACTTTCTGCACTCAAAGATTTTGCAATAAAAACATGATGGGACGGCCATTCCACTCATGCAACATTCAAATTGTCTGATGTTATTCCACTAAATTAAGCCCACACACATACGTACGTATGTACGCCCACGAACATTCGTACATATTAGAGTGCGGATCGGGCCGCATTTTTCTGTCCGAGCTCGGCCCGGGTCCAACAGAGCAGTAACCGAATCCGACCCGAGTCCTGACAGGCATTGAGATATTTATGTCCAAGCCCGACCCGAGCACAACACAGAAATCAAATCAAATAAAATCTGATTTTTTTTCTCATACTAATGACACATTTACATTTGTTTGTGTGGAAAGCCCGCTTTTATTAAGAAACTGTAGGAAGGCATTTGTAAATGTCAACAGATGAGCGCATCAGCGCACACGGGGCAACAAGCACACGTTAACACAGGCACACACAAGAGGCCTAATCATATAGCCAATTGAAATTAAATTAACAAAAGGCCCACCAAAAATGGCCCAAGCTAACAGCACAAAATCCAAAAAAATAACAGTTACTTAGCAGTAGCCCAGGTGACTTACAACCTCTATCCACATGACGCTGCAGGGCGGAATTCCCAGTCCTCTTGCCGTCATAATTCTTGAGAACTCCGCAACCCCTACATTTAACATAACCAACAGGTTCATCACCGTCGGCCTTAACAACTATGTTGAAATACTCCCACACTGTAGACTTTCCTTCTTTTTTTGAGGTTTTTAAATCTCCCGATGCCAACTTCTTTTTAATGTTTTCCATCGTTGCGCTGCCACATGCAGCCTAATATGCACGTGTTTCGGTGTTACAGCTACATAAACAAATTTCCGCACACAGGAAGACGGGTGTTAGGGTAATATTTAATTTTTATCACAAATAGGAACCTTTGCATCAAGTGAAACAGGCCCATTGGCTACCTACATAATAAGCTGTTTTAAATTTAAAATGTTCAATGCCTTATGGCGCTGATGTGACTGAGCCCGACCCGAACCCGAGCATCATTTTCTAAATATCTGTCCGAAGTTTCGAACCCGGCTCGACCCGTCGGGTACTGTCGTGCTCGGGTCGGGTATATATATATGTATACTAAAGAGAACTGTATGCAAACTGGGCCGTATAATGCTATGTTTTTAAACTCATTCAAAGTTTTACTACATAGAAACACAAGAAAAGCCTTCTGTAGCTGTAGAAAAACTAAAACCAGTGTTTGTTTCACTGCTGGAAAAATGCCCCAAGCTGAAAATTTGGGTTCCTGAAAGGGTCTCTGCACCAACTGTTGCCACCAGAAGTTTATATTCATTGATCAGAGACATGAAGGGCATGGCAATATTGGGCTTTCTGTGATTTCTTTAAAATGTTCATATCTGGAGCATAACGATTGTACAATATAGAAGTTTAATAGGAAGAGAAAAAGAATGAACTATTCAGTTATTAATTCAGCTCAGCTTAAAGTCTCAAAACATCTTAACTTCCTGTTAGTGATCATGGATGATTACAGAGGGTAGCTTCTCCGTGTCATCATAAAAATTTCTTGTTTGACTGCACTGATCAACTCACAGTCCAATGGGTACAACAGCACACAACACAAAGTTCAAGGAGCTCAGTTCAGAAACAGAAAGAGGAGTAATTTCTGAACAACTGTGGATTCCAAGTACAAGTTATTGGGAGGTGTAACCTCTTCACCATGGTCTGGAAGAAGACACAAAGTGTCACCATCAGCTAAGAGGAAATTGGTTCAGCTGGTCAGGAACAACTCAGGAACCACAAAGGCACAGGCCTGCCATGAAGTGGAAGCTGCTGGAACACCAGTGACACTGTTAGAAGTCAAGTGTGTTTTACATCACAGTGGAGTAAAAGGCTGCCTTCCAAGAAAGAAGCCCTGCTCCAAAATCAACACCTTCAAGCTTGAGTAAAGTTTGCAGCTTATGCCATGGACAAAGAAAAAAGGTATTCAACCCCAAGAACACTGTACCAACTGTTGAGCATGATGGTGTAGGACTGTTTTGCCACCAGTAGAATTGGTGCACTGCATAAGGTGGACGAAATAATTATGGAGCACTACTTCAGAATGCTTCAGCATAACCTCAAATCATCAGACACTTGGACATATTTGGGCGTTCCAACAGGACAAGAACTGCAAAATTTAAAAAGTCAGGACTGATCCAGGAAACCAACAAATTTAACAAAACTCTGTCAAAAGCAGTGTTAAAATATTCAATATAAAATATTCAGAATTCAACCAGAAGCTTGACAGCTACCAAAAAGTCAAGAGTAAACCAAACATTCAAGGTGCTAAACACATACTTTTTATCCTGCATGTATAATTTTAGATTTGAGAAAATGCAAACTATAATTAAAATAAATATTAATAAGGCAGTTATTTAAACTTAATAAATATAATTAAAATACTTATTAAAAATCACTTATGTACCATATTTTTTATATATATAT
>JBCNYH010000007.1:13269599-13288841 GCA_039654325.1 Tandanus tandanus | reverse complement strand
CCCGCCGATAGTGGGGCTTGAACCCCCAACCTTGGGATCAGTAATCCAGCACCCTACCACCAGGCCACCACTGCCCTCATAGTATTCAGCAGACATGAATTTATCTCTGATGAGTAGATCACCTCGAAGTTGTTCATTTGGGTGAGTGCGACTAAAACTACTGGTCGGTCTTGGATTGCGTGCAACAAACTCTCTCGGCCCACTTACAAATAAAAAGAGCACAGTATGACTGCAGCACCAACATCAATACAGGAAGTAAACCAAACATGTGGTGTATTTGAAGTACAAGCTGGAGCACTGCAGAAAATATTCTACATGTCCAGGCTGAAGTACTCGGAAAATAAATACTGGACACACTTCATATGAAATGCTACTCAAATAATAATAATAATATTACAAACATTTCCTTATTTTCTTATCAGCTCCATCTCATTGCATAGTGTGTGTGTGTGTGCTTTGAAAAAAAGGTTCGTTTACTTTTTCTACCACCATCATTTCTAACCAACGAATGAGCAATTTCAGTAGAAACATTTCCAGTCCTGCTTCTTCTCAAATGACCCTCAGGATATGTTCACCCCCCCCAGACCAAATAGACAATTAGAAAGAAAAAGAAAAAGTCCTTTGCTACAAAGCAGGTAAACTAATTGACGAAAAGCACACCTATAATCATAAAAGCTTATTGAAATGTGTCTATAAAGATTTTCAGTCTCTCACATCATTCTGAAGGTCTATACCCAGCGACTGTACCTGGATTTGACCACTTAATTCACCACTCGTTTAAACAGTGACCATTACTGAGGCAGATACGTCATCAGGCTCCTACCTTACACTCCACAACGCTTTGGTCTGATTCACACGTGACATAGATCTCATCAACAGCCCGGCGCAGGTTCTCGAAGAGGAAGGCCCAGTAACGGGCCCTCAGGTCTACTTTGCGCGGATGCCTAGCTTTAGTGGGGCTCTTCTCAACTTTCTCCAGCATGGACCCTGCTGCAGCTTTGCAATCTAGCCCCAAGGGCTAAACCAACACAAACACACACACACACACACACACACACACAGAATCTCTTATTAGTTTACCAGGACTAACTTTACAAAAATGAACCTTGCAAATTATGCAGAAGCATCGCTCAAGCCACAGAAAACTGGCCTTTGCTTCCCTCAAGTGGTGAACATGAATATATGCACTTCTGATGAAACTTGAATGTATATACATTTCTACCTGTTTTTTGTTCCTATTTTGTCCAGAGTTGATTCGCTGAGCTCTTGCATTGCTGTTGTGAGCCTTTGTCTTTCCTGTAAGTATTAAGAAAATTGCATGTTAAGCATAAAAATCAGCTTTCTTTTCCCATGATGCAAAATTTTGCTTTACGGAACCACATGGAGTAAAAAGCATGTCTTTATTTGATTCAAATCAAGGTGTTCAAGCAAATGCTTCCAGAGGTATGAGGAGATATGGGATGAGATGATTAATATAGAGATTTAGGCACTGCCTAAAAGTGGAGCTCCCGTATGATTTCCTTTACTTGACAAGTTTTTGGTGGGAACTCTCAATCCACATACACGTATCCTACATATATCAAGATTCATTCATTCTAATAGCTTGTTTATAGAAGGGAAAAAAAAAGGTAACCAAACACGCAGTCTTAGTCTCAACATGTAAAGTACACCATTTAGAAACCGTAGCTTTAGAGAACATTTCAATAACACAACATCAGCTGTTTATTTATTTCACCTCATTAACGATGGCATCACATCACGTGACCCGAGTATTATACACCTCTTGTTCTCTATATTACTCTTTCCCAGAAAAAAATTGTTATTTTTTTTTTCTTCGAGATTTTCAAAGAATAACACAGGGCTCCCATGTGTTCCGGTACGCCGGAGGGGTGGAGGGACGCTATAGGTATTTCCTTGACATTCCAAAAGCAACTCGATGGCTAGACACTTTTTCCTTATCAATGGTGCGCCGCGCAGGATTACTAAAGAACATTATGCATTTACCTTCGACAGCAAACTGTACGGTCAGTATTCAAAATTTAAGTATAAAAAAGTTATTACTTTAGCACGTGTGTGCGGTGATGGCTCACAAACAAATACTGCTATGAGTTCATTTAACAGTAGAGAGGAGGTAAGTAATAAACACTACTGGTTACTATGAGGTCCATAGTGAACAGAGATTTTAGGAACCCGTCCAGAGTTTCTGAGTAGGCAGCTGGGCGGAGATCATTGACAGGGGTTAAAAATGCTTTGTTATGAGTAATTACTTCTATGCAGTATGTGTATATTACAGGTTGCTTTATAAGGACAAGAATCAGAGTTTAACAACTCCAGCTAGGAGTGGAGCCAACTTACAGTTCGGAAAAACTGAAAACAGAAGCCTGAAATGAAGAGATTAATGACGCACTGCGTGGCTATAACACAAACCCCAATTTTTCAACAATAGCTTTGTAATTATAGAAATTAAGTCAAAAACTAATTTAAAAGCTAGACCACAGGAGTTCAGACAGTCTCCATAATACGGAAAAAAAAAAAAAAAAAAAGTTGACAGCGGTGACCTTGAAACAAGGTCAAATATAATCCTAGCCGAGTCCTTGCTGAGGACAACCCATACTCCTAATTTGGTGATATTAGGTCATTTCCTGCCAAAGTTAGTGCGCTAACAAGTCTTGACAAGCCGAATACAGAAAAAGTGACCTCATGACCCCTTTCAAGGTCAAGGTGACCCATACACAGTATCACCCTATTCACATCTGAGGGGGAGCCATACAGCAATTTGGTGGTCCTATGTCATTTCCTTTTAAAGTTATCGCAGTAACAAATCGTAAGGACGGACAGATGGAACCCATTTCTATAGCAGGAGCTTTAATGTTGAGAGTTGCATGTCCTCTTAAGCACGAACAGTGATATATTACATGATGATGTCTCCTGTTTTTCACAACTCTGCCTTACCCAGACTTGTTTTCTTTAACCTGGAGGCATCCTTTGAAGGGCTGAGAGCCAGTGGTCGAACCCACAAAAACTGAAAAATGAGATAAAGGTCATATTTTGACAGATGTGGATAAGGTCTATGCGTGCCAGAATGGTCCCTGGTCTTCCTCATGACCATTATCCCTGATTTTTTTTTATTTTGCAAAAATTTTCATGTCATTTTTCTCAAAAACAGCTTTCTGTTGGTTACACCACTCTGGCTTTCAGCCCTTTTATTCATTTATTGTGTACCATGACAGATTTGTGCTTGCAGCACACTTGAGATTCAGAACATGTGATATTCTCTCTCTTTTTTTTTTTAATACGCCTGATTAGGCAAACCAAACCTTACCTAAAATATGCAATTAAATTCATAGCTAATGATTTTAGAGGAATATTTCCAGTCATTGAATCAAACTTACCCATCTACATATAATAAGCTTAAAAGAAATTTCCCAGTCAGCATTGCTGTTTCTGTTTTGACTGGTTCCAGTTCCAGCTTTACGGCATTTTGCATAAAAGTGTCCACAAATGAATAAACGTGTGCATAAACTGAACCTAAACAATGTTCATTTTACACTGGAAACTTGAGGAGGATGTCTACATGAAAACGATGACGTATACAACCTTAAAGGGGCAACGTCATGATTGAAGAAAATAGCCTTAATATCATGAATAGTGTTATTATACAATAAAGGTATTATATAATATAGATGGAAATATGGTTTACGAAGGATACCAGACATGAATTGGGTTTATACATTAAGTTTGTTGGCGGTTTGTAATGGGATCTCAATCTTTAAATAACTGTTCCACTGAACAATGTTGCAATCCTTTTCTATGGATGACATATTGGGCGGAGAAACTCCAGACTTCTTTTAATGCACAAGCTGAAAATCTATTTAGCAAACAGACAAGTATATTGGACATTCATGGCATTGTTAGAGGACTTCATGGCAACTAAATTTGGATGAAAATCATGAGACAACTTCTTTAAAAAAGCTCGAGTGCATTACATAATGTAATTTTGCATGTTCAGTACTTACACAGTGGTCATGGTAAGCAGTTTCAGAACATATCCATATCTTTCAAGAACAAGCTAACATCAGAACCACAGTCCAGTGGGCTCTAGGGTGAAAATGACTGATAATACCGAGATGAAGCATGAAGGATGTACTTCAGGAGTGTATCAAAAAGTAGTAATCTGGATCTGAAGGAATTGACTTTAAAACATTCGCTGATTGAGGAGGAGCTTCTACCATACATGAGCTTCATTGCTTATTGAGGACTGAACTCTGTTCATGAACTGATGATGTTGGTCAGAATTTATCCTTTTTGGCTTTTATACACTGAAATGAGTGAAAGATGATTCAGAAGAAAAGCCAGTGAATCTGGGACAGCCTGAATATGCACATCAAATCCCCAAATGACTCCAAACCAAGGACAATCTGGAGCAGTAAAAACATTTAGTAATACTGTTATATGATTAAAACTTAAATATTTTTTCAATTCACTATATATAATCACAATCCACTTTATTACAACCCCTGAAAAAAGTAAAGTATGTAATCAACACACTTAAGATGTTCACCATTTTTTTTAACTTTGTACAAAAGTATATGTGACACAGAATGTCTTTAATAGCTGAATATTTTGGCTTTGTAAAACACACCTAAAATAAATAATTATTTTAAATAATGGCAGTTTTTACCAAATCAAGTGGGTAAAAAAAATTGACCAATCACCTTATAATTTGCATTTTTAAAACATACAGTAGCACATAATTTTTGCTAGGGGTGGTAAGAATCCAATCAGCCAGTCATGTGGTATAAACTGTATCAACTCTATGAATTTAAAATGCTCATATCACAAAACAGAAAGGGGAAAATATGTGATCTCAGTGAATTTGACCATGACATGAAGCCTATGCTGACATGAAGCCTATACTAACTCAACCCCTTATTTCCACAGTGGTGAGCAGAGAGGCAACACAGAACACTCAAAATGTAGAACCTTGAGGCAGATGGGGTACAACAGCCAATGTCCCCATCACGGTCTCCTCCTGTCAGCCAAGAACAAGAATATGAAGTCCTTCTTTACACGAAGGTCCCACAATATTGTTGTACTGAAGACCCCTCAATATGCCAGCTTTGGTTGTTTATACTAAACCAAACAAAAGTTGGCATAAAGCCACGTCAGTGTATTTTTACAGAGGGAACCAAAGATCCGAAATCAGGAAGTGTGATGTGTAACACTAAGAGATGTGTATGCATAATAATCTATGCATCAGAAATATGAAAACCCTTAAGCACACCAACGTTGCTTTGCAAACAATAATGGCAAGCGAACTGAGCATTGAGGTGCTTTTGGAATCAGGAAGCAGTTTTAGGTAGAATGGCATGCAGACCCTAGATCCCATAAACAGAGGTTTAAATTCACGCTGGTCTCAGAAAGAAAGAATGTCAATGTCAAAAACATCACATTCCAGTTCCGCCATGTTCGCTGCACCTTTTACGCAGACATCAACTGTGGTTGTTGCTCCAATCGTTCCAGTTTATACTTTCTTTACTCAACCATGCCTACTCCATCAAGGGATTTCCAGGCGTCTTGGGCCTGGGCTGTCCACTCCAGCTGGGTCAAGGTGTGTCCCATTCTTTTGGTGTCAGCTTCAAGGTACTGGCACCACAAGTTTCTGGGTCGTCTTCTGTTCCTCTTGCCCTGGGGATTTCAAATGATTTCTTGTTTAGAGATGCTGGCTTGTGGAGTGTGTGGCCAATCCCTCTCTAACGCCATCTGGTTGGTTCTCTGCCAAAGGTTCTACTTGCTTTTAGTGTTCGGACAGCAAATCCGAAGGATCCTTCACAGCCAAGTGTTGAAGGTCTGCATTTTCTTCTTTGTGGCTACTGCTGTCCTCCAGATTTCTGCTCCATATTAAAAACCTGACTGATGTTAGAGCTAACTCCAACGTCAAGTTCCAGCTTATAAACAGAAGAGCGAGACAGAATAAATGTGCAAACACCCCCCCCCCAAATGGGCTGAGTAAAATGGACTTGAGGCTACAATGGGCAGTCTCCCCAAAACTGAACTGTGAAAAGACCGCATGGAACTGTTGCAGTCTTCAACCATCAATTTAAAGTCACAGAGATCACAATTTCCCCCATCTTGATGCCTAATGTGGCCATCAACTGAAGCTTTTGACCTGCATGTGAATGATTTCACGTGTTATCCTCTTGAGACCCCACTGCATGCGGACATCATATTTTCTCCCGACTACAGAGTAGAGTATATTTCCTTGTAAGATTCTCATATAAAGGCAATTAGGTATTACTCTTTTACCAAACCTTTATCCTGTTTAAATAGACATTTGAGAGCTTATGGTAATTGTACTAAAGTAAAGTAATATTATAATAGTCATTACATTTACATGGACAGGAACTTTCCAATAAGTCTAACGCCAGGATCTAACTACCTAATTACAAGTTCAACTTTGTCGGCAAATTACACAGAGCATATGTGTGTCCGAAAACTCGGAAGAGGTACGTTTTTAAATTGGGATTTCTCCACTAATGACATAACTAATGTCATGACAGTAGTAATGTTATTAGTAGTATTAGCATAAACATGTAATTCAGGTAACATAACGTAACCTAACATTAGGCTCTATTATTCAACAAGGATCTGACAAATGGCCTGATTCAGATTTTAGTGTGACATTTGGTTAAAAATTCAAATACATGTATATCATTGTTTTTGGACGTAATAATGTAGTCTAAACTTTATATTTTCAGAAAAATGTTATATTATATTTTATCAACCAAAAGTAGTTATATATAAACTAGTGTACTGAAGCTTTATTATAATGATTTAATGCTCTCTGATAGAAGCTGTTATGGTTGGGACACATGCGTTATGGTTGGGACATGGGTGAAATGTTCCTCTTGTTTGTTCATGGTGCTGACTTCATTATTCCTTGCAACTGAAACAAGCTGACAGCTAGTTAAGCAAAACTCTTACATAGGTTAGTGCAAGTATCTACCACCACATGCATCTAATAGAAGTCGTAAAAGCAAGCGTTATGGTTGGGACGTGCAAAACAAGCACAAAAGGATACATTAGGAAATTGTGACATGCAGGATTAGAGGCAAACTAACTTAATTCTATATAACCACAGAAGCGATACTCTACATTAAAGACGTTATAATGATATTAATGCACATACAGATAGTTTAACATGACTAGTTAGCAACTCCTTAGCAAGAATCACATTTTTGTCTACATTTGCATCTTTTGAATATTTACTTTTTTTTTTTCCCCAGATCAAATACAAATAAGTTTTAAATAACACGTGCACACAAGCATTTAAAATATCATTTTTACAATTTACTAACTGATAACTAATAATTTTGTACAGTTATTTGTTATTAATTATATGCATGTCACACCAAAATGCAGCAGATATATGGCACCTGTTCCAGAAATACCTTGAAAAATCCTGAAATCTACTCAACCAATTTACCTGAAATTTTAAATACGTTAGTTTGCATAGCTTTACTGAAATAAAAGATAAAAATATTATTACCTGGATTAGTTTTCTTTTGCTGTTCTAATGACTGCAGGCTTCACTCAAAATGCTATAAAACTTGAACTAGGCCATATACAGCAGTTGGTGTCGCGTGAAAGGTCAGTGAACTCGTTTGTTCGCTCCACCAGTCATATTGTAACGTGGGGGTCAGGGGTAGTTGACCATTAAGGCCGGTCTTTTTGAAAACCTAAATGCAGTACGCGTTTATTTGGTTTTTTTTAATAGAGAAATGAGGTGACTGTCGAAGCCTAAAAGCTTTTAAAGCTAAATGAAGACAAAGTGATTGAAGCTATACAATACACCCTAGATGACCAGTCTTTTACATGTACATTTAACATGTAATAAACTCTGAACAACAGCCTTGCAGATCCAAAAATCTTTAGAAAATAGAACTATTTCAAACAGAACTAAACCAATCTCACAATCACAGCATCTAACACAGAATCGCTTTCGGTGTCATTTTTACGTTGTCTGAGGTGTTTTCCGAAGTTTTGAGCATGGTTTTTCGGGAAAAAAGAAAAGAAAAAAAAATGGATACGGCGCCAATTTCCTGGTGTGCGTGCTTTTGAGAAACCAGAATTTTTTTTATTCAGCCTAAAGTTATTTTCAATTTTAAAGAGCTTTTACCACAAATAATAATTTAACATAAAAAAAAAAGAAGAAAAAAGGAGGTATTACGGTATTTTAAAAAAAGATTTCACCATGTAATGAGCTACATATTACAGTTAGTCACAATGGTGTGGGACCAGAGAGCGTTAACATTGTGAAATATACAGCTGATACGTGGGACGTGTTAACATGCTACTGATTCTCTGAAATTTATCCCAACAGTCACATTCCACCATACATGCACAGTCTACAGTAGCGAGAGCGGCTCAACAGCAAATCTGCATTCTTATTCTGTAAATGTGGGAATCAGGTGTTTTGCTTGAGAATATACCATTTGCATGTGTGTATTTGCCCTCCTCCTCCTTGTTCTCCAAAGGCACACTCCAGGCAATGAGGTTGCGAGCAGTACGTCCCTCCTCCGCTACGATCTTCCTCACCTTATCTTGGCTGTTGGAACGCTGGAAGGAGGCCTGCAAAAACAGCGACATGGAAACTGAAGCATTTGGTAACTAACACCCATAACTCAAATCTGACATATCCTAGAACATAAAAGTCACCACAAGGTCTTCGCACAGTGCAGCATTAAAACCATTTTTCTGTATTAGAGCATTACATTCAGCTGACGCCTTTAGTTGTAAAACAGGTACAACTTGTAGCACAATTAAAATTTAATTTAATGCACATCCATTTCTGCTGTTTTCTGCTAGTGATATACTTGCAAGGGTGTCACAGTTTCACTGTTTTTATAGACCCATGGTGTAATAGCACATGACTGACTTTCAAAACAGCAATTAAAATGCTTTTTTAGCAATGTGTTCATTTTATTCAACAGTATATTTTATATTTTTTAAGCGTTTGAGCTGATAAAACTGCAAAATGTGTGACAGCATCAATCAAGCAGCTAACATCACTGGACAGAACTCAAAAAAAAAAAAAACACTTCCATAAGGGGCAAGTTCAGTTCATCCATGAACATTGTGTCATCACCTGCTAGAAGTGTCCGAATGCCCTCTATATTGGTGAGACTGGACAGACCCTTAGACAGAGAATAAATGCCCACGGTAGCAACATCTGGAGTACAGAGATCAAGAAACCCATTGGGGAACATTTCAACTGGTCTGGACATAAGCGGAGTAATCTCTACAAGATCTCGTCCTCCACGAGACATGCTCGGTAAATAGGAGAACAGAAACTCACAAGTTATCTGAACTGCACTGAATTAAGACTAAAACAAAGATTAAGTATATAATATAAATATATATCACCATTTATACTGTATACCTTGACCCGAACATTATCCGATAACTACTTTGCCTATTGGTGTACAGCACTGTTCACTGCTTTACTACATCTGTTTATATCTAACAGCTTGACATGAACGACACTCAATTAGCCTAATGTGACCCCACTGTAACCTTTCCCCACCCTGTTCTATTGTACTACCAAGCTCTCACATGCTGTAATACCATGCAGAAATATTCCTGGCTGACTGTACCACCTCACTTCTGATGAGGCACACGTATTGTTTGTAAAAGTTTGCGTCACATTAAAACAGTTAAGGGCATTTTCACAGTCGCTTAGAGCAATCAGTCCCAAAGGGGTCAAAAATAAAAGGTTTTTATTTTGCTACTTCAAAGTAGTAATTTTCTTAAATGTTCAAGGTTATAAAACTTTTTACATTTTGGCTGTAACGTTATTTTCATGGAAGTTATGACCTTTGAAAGTGTGCCTGTCCAAAACAATAACATTTTTTAAAAAACTATCATTGTCAATAGTAGTAAAATTTAACCAGCCTGTAAGATTCTAAATGTATAGTACATAAAATATGTAGCAAATGGATTTTTTTTTTCTGAGCTTTTATTGGTGGAAATATCTTTTGTGATAATTTACTGATGGCATAAACCTAGATTTCGGAGTGGACACTTTTGGACGGACACATACGGTTCACATGCTTGTGTACTCAACATTTCAGAATCTGGTTCAGAAATGTTTTGCTCTAAAGTTAGATACATAGGTGTACTTTATAAAAAGCGCATCTGGTTGAAAAAAGATATTTCTTATTATCACAAGAGAGAGAAAAGTCGGAGTGGACATTTTGGACGAACACTTCCTCCCATGTATTCAGATCGTCCATGTGCAGAACAATTCAGGGATATTTCCACCAACGCACGATTCAGTTAAATGACATATGCTTATCTAATTTTGAATGGAAAAATTTTCGTGACAAACATCCTCCTTTGAAAATTACTTCAGTTGGAATCCTGAGAATTTTTCAAGTGAGAAACTCAAATTTGTCCAAAATTTAACTTCCGTGTATATTTTCAAGACAAGCTGATACTTTTTGTTCATTTTTTTAGTTGAAGATACTCCTTACTATTGTGTATTTATTTATACATGAAATGTTACATAATATGTACAGATTTTGAAAAAATAACCCTCATTTTATGTATCCCCAGTGCTCTAGAAGACTGTGAAAAGACTCTTAGTCTAAAAGATGCTAACTTCTATTTTTTATTTCTTTTTTATTCAGTACATGATGTTGGTAGACTTTAAGGTAATCATTCCAGCATTGATTATTTTCCTGTAACAGAATAGCTGGGCTTGTTATACTTATCCCTCAACCCCTCATGCATCACCCAATCTGCACAGCCTCAGTCCTTAAACCCCTTGCTCACTCAACAGTGCGCGGCGAATGATGGCAAAGGCGACAAATGAGGGCGAATGAAAAATCCGCAATCTCGACACGATTTTTCCCACTTTCACAGCCAATTTCTGCGAATTAGGAGAGCGGCAGCTGCCCCTTCGCCACCACAAAAGAGGCCGAGCAAGGGGATGAATGGGCGCGATAGTGAGCTTTGCCAACACGTTGGACAGACGAAGGGAAGATGCACGTGGCAAATGAAACACGAAAAATGCAGACAAAAGACGCACTTCGGCATTCATAACTCGCTAGTGATTACGTAACAGGACGAACGCGCTCCTTCGCCAGACCTCGAGACGAACCAGTGCAAACCAATTATGTATTTGAAACACGTACATCTGCAATTTGTGTCGAAAAATCCCGTTTGCGACGTTCGCCACCACATTCGCCACAGAGAGCAAGGAGTATTACACTGTTACTAATGGTTCCTATTGGAATCACAGCTCTGAGATTCACAGTATCACAATGCATTAACTATTCCAATGATGTAAACAACAGTGTACATTTACCATACCACACTTCAGTAGGTGATGGCTGCACACAGATGAGATAGTGATTAGTGCATGCAGTCTGATGGTTGATAAGAAAACTGATGATCAGTGAATTAACCATAACAAAAGGGAACAGTGAATGCCAGTGAAGTGCTCAGCTCAGAACACTGTTCATTTCAGCTAGCATGTGTGTGTGGGAGTTTGGCTTTCTATGAGCTCTGCACAGGCCAAGGGAGACACCCGAGTGTTTTCCGTTTCACAATAACACCTACAAATAGAAAGCACTCATAACCGAGCCTGTCAGGAACGTCTCACACTCGCACTGTGGATGAGAACAACTGCTTGTTTCCTGCATGAACATTTTAATTAAAGAGACATCTACTCAGCACAAGCACACCGTGTATATTTTATGATTATACACAGAGTCCATTTTCCATCTTTTTTGTATGACATTATAAGAGTTTCAGGTTTCAGTTTTGCCCTCTTCAATCCCTCCCTCAAACATCATCTCTCAATATTGGACCAAAAACATGAATACATGATGAAAGCTTTGTACTCTATAAGACTGAAGAGGCACTCGGAGAAGCCAGCCATTTTGTTAATGGTTCTTTTAGTATTCAGCCTCAGTAATGCAACCCACCAACTGTAATGCTGGCAAAGCAAAGTACTCATTTCAAACAATAAGAATTTCACTTGACTGATAGTTACATGAAAAATTAAGTACATCCCATGAAAATTGTTGGAGGGTCATCTCCCCCAACCCCCAAGATAGATATATACATATATATAAAACATCTGATATTATTTGATACAGTTCCTATACATAAAGCTAATAAATTTTAACCAAATAAGCTTTTTATTAATAATTAGCTTTTTCCCATAATTTATTCAACAGAAATATTACTAGATGTATGATTCTTTTACATAAAAATTAAGCGCATTCTAGATCTAAAATGTTACTATGGTTACCTTCAGCAGAATTAAGTCATAGGCGTTTTGCATATTTTTCCCTAACATCACCATCCTGAACTGTTTTGTCTACTTTACCTGCAGCTAAAAGATGCTTGAGGGTTTTCTTACATGTATTGCACTTTTCAAAGCCTCTAACACAAGAGTTCACATCTGAGTTTTGACTAAGCTGTTCCATAACTGCATTTCTTCTTTTTGAGCCATTACTTGGTGGATTTGCTTGTGTACTTAGGTTCATTACCTCAAGGTAATGATTACCCTATTGAAAGATCCACCTCTAGTTCAACTTTCAGAAGAATGGCCTCACACATTAAATTAGAGAATTCTTTAATATGATACAGAACTCATAATTGACTCAATGACTGCAAGCTTCCCAGTCCCTGAGGCAGTAAAGCAACCCTAAACCACAACAGTTCCAACACCATGCTTCATGGACGGTTTGAGGTTCTTCTTCTGTTAACATGTGTACTGTAACTCTGTTTGCCTCATCTGTCCAGAGTACATTAATCCAAAAATTTTACAATATGCTTTTGTCATACTGACCACCCCGACTGAACATGACAAATCACTGACACTCAAATATTCCACTGAAGTTAAATAAAAACACCCCTTCTTCACATTAACAATTATGCATTTTGCTGAAAAACCCTATGTTATTATCATCATCATCATCATCATCATCATGTACCACACCCACCATGCACATCCCAGGAAAGAGCTGCTCCTTTAGAAGCAATAACAGTATAAACAATACTGTAAAGCACCACTATCAAAGTCCTGCTGCTATACAAAATTACCCAACACCTTTTGACCAATTAGATTTAAGAATTACACAGTGCTCTAGTATAATAGTTTGTAATGCAGCCTGAAAAGTGACTCATCAACTGTATGATCCCTGATGTCAGGATCATTTCATTATGCCACTCATAAGCTTTATATCTTTATATAAGACAGCATTATGATGGACTAATTTCCTATTGTCCTTTTAAGAACAGCCGGCAACCAGTAATCAAGTAAAAAAAACAACGCTGCTTCATAGTGTACCGAAGATGTTCTCAGTTGATATTTTTCAATGAAAACCAGTCCTTTGGTTGTACACTTAGAAATTATGTATTTGCTTATAGATTCATTAGGTTTCACACATGCAGAAAGAGCACACAGTCGCCAGACCCGTTACAATCTGGATGTCCCTGGGCTTTCATACACACAGTTGACCTACTTTAGAACAGCAAAGCATCTTCATTCCAAACCCCGTTCCCTCCATTTCTCTCTCGCTATCCTCTCACAGCAGAACAACAAACAAAAATATATAAGTGATTTTACAATACACAGAAAACAATGTTGTACAGAGTAGGAAGTGTAGTCACGCTGACTGCCAGGACACTGGTCAACAGTAAATATTTAGTCCTGGTTTCCTGGACTTAGGCACACATTACAAGGCTGCTGCTAGGACTGCAGGATAATGGCTAAAAAAATGCACTACCCTAGGTTTATCTCTCTTGGAATCATATGCCTTCTTCCATTTCTTTACACTTTATTCTACAAACCTACAATACCAGTCAAAAGTTTGGACACACCTCCAATTTCAGTTAGAATGAGTGGGTGTGTCCAGACTTTTGACTGGTACTGAATGTTAGAGCAGCTGTTGTTCCCTTTCCGGAGTCAAAGTTGTAATGAGAGTGCAATGGGACGGTCAGTCAACTTGGAATTTAGGAAATCAAGAACTTGGGCAATAGCCAACTTGTCTGATGTTATTTCCTGATTTAAACCCAGTTAATATAAATTAAATACTACATGTATAGATAATAAAATAATATTTTTATAAGTAACACATTTGAAATATATGTGCTTCTGAATCCATGTCAAAAAGCTCACAATGTCTTGCCGAGCCCAGAGTTTCATGGACAGTCGTCGTCGACAACATGTTACAAAGGTATCGAGACATAAGAAGGAGTGTTTGTTTATACTAGAAATGCAAATGTTCAAATTACAGTTGGGTCTGTTGTTGACGGAGCCATAATGTTACAAAAAAATAATTAAACTTGTCTGGCTAATTAGATCTGGCAGCAGTAAAGTATAGTGTATATATACTATAAGTAAGTATATACTTCAGAGGAATAGCACAATCTGATTGGTCTGCTATCTAGGGCTTAATTAACAATTATGCACCAATGGCGAGGCGGCTGTCACGGAATATTCAAGCAACATTCACTAAGCCTGAGGTTCATAGTTGTTTTAATATGAAGTATACAGCTATGCCAAAAAAACAGAAGAGTAAAACTAGATTCTATATTTATTTTTTTAATCAGAATGTGAAAAGGCACATTTCCAGTGCAGGCAGGTGCAGAGACCCTCTTTAAAGCCTTTACAGAATTATGATAATACTATGCAGAAACATAATGAAAAGCAAACTAAATAGGAGATTTCTATAGTTTACATATTTTAATGATGACACTGAGGCAGGTCAGCTGAGCTCTACACTTTGAGCCAGCTAAATGATCCCCTCCATTATATCACTTTATCCTGTCCCAGCAAAGCTGGAGACTATCCCAGCCAACTATGGGTGAAGGTGGGGTACAACCTAAAAAGCTAAAAGCTGTATTGCTAACGACATCTATTCCGGTTGATTCAGAAACTAAAGTAAAGTAACGAGACGAAAGTAAACTGTGCTCTGTAAAGGCCTCTTAATACATACCATGGGAAACACAAGGAAAATTCAAGTTCAAGTTTATATTTAAATATTTTAACAGGTCAGGTGAGCTCTGAGATTTGAGTTGGCTAACAGTTCTGTGTAGCTAAAGGTGTCTGTTCTATTCACCCTACTTATTCAGAAACAAAAGTAAACAGCACTCAATCCCTTCAGTATATACTACAGAAAACACAGGAAAAACAAACTAAAATTAGGGGGTTTTTTGGTTTATTTTTTAATTTTAAAGCATGAAGTGATTACACAACTTGCGCGACGTGACAGTGACTAACCATGAATCATCGGTTTTGATTTAAGCATTATCCACTTGGAATAATCTCCAATATCTGTGAAATAGCAAGCCAGTCAGACTGCACTGTTCCCATGTAGTATATACCAATATCCATTTTCCCAAGTGCACAATGTCTTAATAAAAAAGCGGACACGTGAATTGTTAGGATCACCTGAAGTGGGTACACAAAGTGACTGGGTTCAAGCATTATCCACTGAAGCGTTTTTTAAGTCTCTGATGCTGGTCAGCACATGGACGCATTCAGACACTTCAGCAGCATTAAACAGTGAAAATGTCACGTGGATATAAAAACAGATTTTGGTAAGGACCGTAATGAAATTTTACTGTTATAGTTTTTGCTGTGGTGTTCTTTTAACTGTTTATGAGACGTTATTGCACAAATACCTAAAAATTCCCCATCCAGGTGGATTTTCACAACAGTCACTGCCGGTAAGCAATTCCCGACTGCACGGCTGTAAATAACACTCTCGCCTCCTCTCATTAAACCCGACATGGCAGAAGTGCTGTTTTTCAGGCTTTTGGTTCCGGATGATTAACTAATACTTGAGGCAGAATGTAGATCGCAAGCTGGTAATCAATAGCACACAAAACTCTTCATCACAATTACAATATAATCCATCATCCAGTTACTTTTCTTACTTAGGCTTTTGCCAGTTACACTGCACAAGTATACCGTCATTGCTGATCTACCTGTTCTGAGCAGCTGCCCAAGTCAATTGCCATATAACAAATAAAAATTCAACCTAGACTGTGCACAGTGGCAGCAATTTTCAATTTCTCAAGTTCAAGTTCTCCATTATAAAATAATGTGACACCTGGAACGAAGTGGGTGCCACTTGTTAAGAGCCCCAACTCACACACAGTATACAGAAAGGCAGTCAACTAAATGGACACAGAGTCGGCAGGGATAAGGTTTCGCGTCTATAAGCAGATCTAAGCACAGAGGCATGCCCAGCAGGACAGAAAGAGAAAAGGACAGTGAGTAAAAGATCTGACGTTACATACAGAGTAGAAGTAGAGTCTGTAAGCAGGTTCTTTGTCTTCACTCGTCACTGACATACTTCTGCCGCAAACTTCACTCAACCAACTTGCCCCTAGCTGGCATCGTAGCCACTGCACGCGCAGGCTATCATCGTCATTTGACAGCAGGACCAAAATAGCCGCTAGGCCGGCCGTATCAGCCTCTCCACCAATCAGGGTAGCAGAGGGTACTGCATGCTCCTTTGATAATCAGAGCTGAGCCTATAAATACTGCACTTTTGCCCTGCTGAGCATGCACTGTCCCTGCCAGACCAACGCCGCAGCCACTACTGCTGCAAACTGCCTCTCTGCTGTTCTGTTAAATCATCACCCCACCACCCCCTCTCTCTCTATCTCACACACACTCCCTGCTGCACAGTACCTACTCAAACAGCAGAAAAACAGAAAGCATGCTTGCTCCTTTCCTCTCACTCTCATCTCCCCGCATGCAGTCATGTGTACATGACACACCGGCCCACTCTATGCTCGAGGGCTCTGTCTGTATGTGCGTGTCAATGTGCAAGGAACACACACACACACACACACACAGACACACAAGCAACTGGACTTAGCAGCACATGACTCGTGCTGGACAGGGGCATGTAAACAAAGCCATGTTGAACCAAGGTGAACCACAGCGACACTACTGGAAGAACGAGGGCAACAGACAAGCAGCACAATGAATAAAAGGAAAAAAAAAAAAAAAGGTGTTGCAAGCCTCAGCAACAGACGTGATAAATCATGCAGTGCTGATGCCCGTGAAGAACACCAAACTATGTGCAGAAAAGGGAACAAAGGTCTTTTTTTCAAGTGAAGACAGAATGCCAGAACAGCCATGCTGAGATTACTTCATCCTATACTAACAAAATAGGCTTTATTTTGAACCTCAGTCTGTTCTCTTTCTGTGCTGTACACTACACGCACAATGTACAATCACACCCTTACATTATTATTCAGGTGCACTGCTGAGACTCGAGACTATTTACTTTGTGTATGTGCGTGAGTATGTACTGGCAATCCACCCAACACACACGGACAGTATTTCTAGGCAACTTTTATCATATGTCTGTGGTTTAGTATTTTACACGTCTGCCTCACAGCAAGAAGGTCCTGGGTTCGAGTCCCCTGGGCACAGCGAAAGCATTTTTGTGTGGAGCTTGCATGTTCTTCCCATGCTTTCATGGGTTTCCTCCTGGTACTCCGGTGTCCTTCCACAGTCCAAAGAGATGCACATTACGCTAACTGGTTGTTCAAAATTGCCAAAAGGTGTAAGTGTTAATGACTGTGTTGGCCCTGTGATGGACTGGCGAGCTGTTCAAGGTGTACCCTGCCTTCGCCCAGAGTCGGCTGCGATAGGCTCCAGCCTGCCTGTGTAGGATTAACTCCACTAAGGAGGCTGTTTTGGAATGGTTTGTTTGTGTGTTTGTCAGAAGAATTATGCAAAAAAAAGTTTTTAGGACATTTCTAATAGAATGTGGCTTTGGACAAAGAAGACTTTAGATTTAAATTAAAATTTTGGTGTTGATTTGGATCAGATTCTAGATCCAGGAATTTTGTTATGGATTTATCGCTGCAAAATCAGATGATCTGATATTTTGGTTCATAAGGGGGTTTGCTGGACTTGGCAGAGGTTTGCATTTTTTGAATCTTATATTACAGTAGCATTTCCTCTTACACTGTACACTTTCTTCCCACCCTATTTCAGTCATTGTCAGTCCTACTAAAAATGCAACACTGTGCTGTCTGTTGCTGTCAGTCACAGTGAGGCAGACGTGTCCTCACACTCCACAAGGCAATTTTTTTGCATCATATTGCATTGTATGGCTGGAGATATACATTGTATTGTCAGGGAAAGAGACACTGGCCCCAAAAGCAATGATGAATAGTTTAATAATAGCAACAATTATAGTCTCTAGTAATTTCCATTGCTGATTCACCTTTACTGAGTACATAGTGCATCCGTCCCTGTTTAACCACACAGAATAAAGCGCTTGAACCGCCAGTGTATCTTCAAAAGGCAGAATGTAAATGATATACATAATTCAACCTAACACAAAATGTTACCAACAACCTGCAGAAACACCCCACACGAATCTGTTTATAACTAAGCGGAGCACTTTATCACTGATCAAATTCACTGAGCTACAATGAGTTTTAGTTGAAAGTTAATGGATTCGCAAATGTTTATTTTGAAGTAGCTGATTACAGAATGGAATTAATAGCTCTCTCCAGCAGGTGGCAGATGACCTAATACACAGAGGTCCACATACCATAACTTGTGATAGGGTGGGCTCGGGAGCTCAGGGGTTTGCCCTGTTACCTTATGGCGAGAAGGTTCAGGGTTCAGATGCAAGCCTTTCTGTGGGAAGTTTGCTTGTTTTCCTCATGCTCATGTGGGTTTCCTCCCATAGTCATAAGACATACACATTAAATCAGCAGTCTGTGTCTGTTAGCCCTGCAATAGACCTGTTCAGGGTGTACCCCAGCTCTCATCTGAAGTCAGCTGGGATTCACTCGAATTGGACCTTTTTGACCTTGACGGACATTATGGAGGGATAACTTCATCTTGTTGTATATGGCTCAGCATTATCCAATACTTCGGGAAAAAACAAGGATTTGGGTACTCGGATAAACTTAATCCAAATGTTTTAAATAACAGCCCCTGGTGGAAACAATAAAATACTATGTGGTCTTCACGTAAATTTAATCCCATCTAAATATGAACATATGATGCAGTGTTTATGATGGTCGTCAGAGGAATCTGTATTTTGTGTGTGTGTGTGGGGGGGGGGGGGGGGGGGGGGGGGTGTTCCCCCTCCCCCCCCCCCCCCTCCCCCACACCCCCCCCCCTTCTTCTCCCCACCTCCACACCTCTCCTCCCTCCCCCCCATTCCCCCCCCC
>JBCNYH010000007.1:13252652-13262840 GCA_039654325.1 Tandanus tandanus | reverse complement strand
CCTCCGAGGCAGGGAGGGGCGGCCGACAGCCTCCGAGGCAGGGAGGGGCGGCCGACAGCCTCCGAGGCAGGGAGGGGCGGCCGACAGCCTCCGAGGCAGGGAGGGGTGGCTGATAAAGGGCAGATTTAGATATGAGCAACCTGGGCACCCAAAAGAAAATGCAAGACCTTTACATGATAAAAAAAGCTACAATGCAGATGTACATGATAAACTCCAAGCCAGAGGGTTACTGCACAAAAATAGAATTAGGAAATCCAAGATAACTTAAGAAGTGCAGCCAGACCTAGTTTAATCAGCACATCCGGGCTTAATCAGTACCAGCAATCCTACAGAACTCCTCTTTGTTGTGGAGAGGTCGTCTGTGGCCAGAAAAAAAAAAAATCATCATTACGTGCACAAGGGATTTGAGTGCTAAACACAGTACTGTTTTTTAGCTTCTCTGCATTTCCAACTGAGTAAAGGAACATGCTACTTGCGAAGTATTGCATGGCAACACAGATCATCTGTGGGAGGGTTAGAGCAATGGCACCATGCTGTCTGATTTACTTTTGGACCAGCAGCCTACATCAATAACTCATTCCATCGCCTGTGAAACTGCAACTTTCTATCAAATTATTGTCTGCAAAGGCCAGGGACAGACTAGTGCAAGTTCCAGAAGTGTTTGGAATGATCCAAATTAGGCAAAGGAAGTCGGTTTAACAATTTATCAAAGATGAGCCAATGAATATAGCAATCAAAAGTACATTAGGTAACCTAGTCGGGAGAGAGGCAGTCGTAGGCCGGTTGTAGTGAAGGTAGGAGGCGACAGGCGGAGATGGTTGATGACGTCCACGATCTTGGGTTTCACAGCAGCGTCCTCGGTGGAATGCTTTAGGTTGTCCAGGTTCCAGCGTAGTCCGTTCAACAACAACTACAGAGTGCTCTTCACACTTATATAGCTAATATAACTACCCGTGACACCTGGCACCAAAGACTCTTTCATGCCAGAATGAATGCCTGAGTATTAAAGCTCCCTCATCTAGAACATCATCCAATAAAGAGCATGCCATTGTGAAGAGGATACACATGACTGGGACTTCAGTCTATAAATAGGCTACTACTAATTGTCCACATCAAGGACTGGACTGAAGCCGCCTTAGCAACTTCAGCCATAAAAGGTACTCATCAAACCTCTGACACCAATCTACAAGAGCAATAACTCCTACCACATGAATGATGATAGTTAAAAAAAAAAAAAAAAAAACAGTAGACACACTTAAATGAAAATATATCAGTGGTATTTTAATACAGGATCATTAAAGTGAAAAAAAAAAATGCATCGTTATGCTGAGTGGCACCATGGTGTAGAGGTTACCACAGCTGACTCACAGGAAGAAGGTCCCGAGCTCGTGTCCTGAGTTATGGCGTATGTTTTCCCATGCGTGTGTGGGTTTCCTCCGGGTACTTCGGTTTCCTCCCGCAGTCAAAGACATGCACATTAGGCTAATTGGCCATTTCAAATTGCCCCTAGGTGTGGATGTGAGTGTGAATGGTTGTGTGAGTGAGTGAGGGAGTGAGTGGGTGCGAGGGAGTGAGTGAGGGAGTGAGTGGGTGCGAGGGAGTGAGAGTGAATGTGAGGGAGGGAGAGTGAGTGAGAGTGAATGTGAGGGAGGGAGAGTGAGTGAGAGTGAATGTGGGTGAGGGAGCGAGTGGGTGAGGGAGCGAGTGGGTGAGGGAGCGAGTGCGTGAGAGGGAGCGAGTGCGTGAGAGGGAGAGTGCGTGAGAGGGAGAGTGCGTGAGAGGGAGAGTGCGTGAGAGTGAGTGTGAGGGAGTGTGTGAGTGTGTGAGTGAGATTCAGGGAATGAGTGAGGGAGTGAGAGGGAGTGAGTGAGAGTGAGGGAGTAAGTGGGTGAGAGAGTGAGAGTCAGGGAATGACTGAGGGAGTGTGAGTGGGTGAGTGAGTGAGAGTGCGTGAGAGGGAGTGGGTGAGTGAGTGAGAGTCAGGGAGTGAGTGAGGGAGTGAGAGTGAGTGAGTGAGAGTCAGGGAGTGAGTGAGGGAGGGAGTGAGGGAGGGAGAGTGAGTGGGTGAGTGAGAGAGAGTCAGGGAATGAGTGAGGGAGTGAGAGTGAGTGAGAGGGAGTGAGTGAGAGTCAGGGAATGAGTGAGGGAGTGTGAGTGAGAGTGAGTGGGTGAGTGAGTGAGAGTCAGGGAATGAGTGATTGAGTGAGTGAGGGAGTGTGAGTGAGTGGGAGTCAGGGAATGAGTGAGGGAGTGTGAGGGAGTGAGAGTGAGTGGGTGAGTGAGAGTCAGGGAATGAGTGAGGGAGTGAGTGAGTGTGAGTGAGAGAGGGTGAGTGAGAGAGAGTCAGGGAATGAGTGAGGGAGTCAGGGAATGAGTGAGGGAGTGAGAGGGTGAGTGAGAGAGGGTGAGTGAGAGAGAGTCAGGGAATGAGTGAGGGAGTGAGAGGGTGAGTGAGAGAGAGTGAGTGGGAGTGAACTTATTGTTGTGCCTTTGAGTTATTTCTGTTCAGGCTACAGAAGATCAGAACACATTATTTTTAAATAAGTATCATTTGAACCGGACTCTTAGCCTTCTCTCTTGCAGGCTGGCTGCAAAGAATAAATCTCCACCTTAACATGTCTGGGTTTCATTTAACCTGCTTTTGTACAAGCAAGTCCAGGCTACATTTTTAAAAAAGGGAAAAAATGCCCCTCAGATGTAGTTGATAAATAACTAGTGGACCCTCCAGCAGTCCAGACTCAATCCGTGTAGAAAAATGACCACGAACTACATTTATGCAACTCAACATAATTACAAAGCGACTGAATGCGAAGAGAATAAAGCTGAACACACACACACACACACACACACACACACACACACACCCTGGCAGGTTCACACTGTGATCCCCAGAATAAGCTCAAATCTCAACTTTTCTACTGTACAGACTACAAACATTAACCTCGAAATCCAGCCTAGTGGATTAATTCCGACGTTTGAACGTTTGGTCCTTTATCCAAACAGTAGCCAAGAAGGAAAGTGATGCCTGCGGTACCATTAGAGCAACGCTGATGGAGCTGCTCCTGCCTTTCCCTCCTCCGTGGGACGAGCCGGAGCTGTTACTCCCGGATCTCTCTCTGGCGTCCCCGCTCTGAGCCGCTCTCTGTCCGGCCCGGTGCTGAGCGCCGCCGCGCCGACGACCATCGTGCCGACTATCTTTAGACATCAAGCCGCTTACACGGTCGATCTGATCCAATCTGTCTCTCAGTGACCTGTAATTTAGAGTCAGGGTTTGGAAAAAATATATATGTAAAAATTAAACAGGCCTCCTCTTCTTTCTCTGTTGTTCTTAGAGACAAGTGTTAAGCCGCCCTGGTGCTCTACTGCCACCTGTTGGGCTGGAGACAAGTGTTTTTATCCAGCGCTTGCAATTAACTATTCATTCATTTTCTGAAGCGTTTTATATACTCTTGGAACAGCCAATTAGCTTACTGTGCATGTTTTTGAAATGTGGGAGGAAACCGGAGTACCCGGAGGAAACCAAGAGAGCATGCAAACTCCACTCTGACACACCCAAGGCCGAGACTCGAACCCAGGACCTTGTTGCTTGTTATTAACCAATAAAGAAGTTTGAAAGATAGATGACAAAATATCATGGATATCAACAAAGGAAAGAATATGTCACTATTTTGGACGCTTGATAAGAACAAACTCGACCCAAAGATTATCACTGAAAGGCAAGTTGAAGGGAAAAGAGGACGGAGGAGATCAAGAATTATTTAGAGGAAGCACATCAAAGAATGGATGAGAGAAATCAATCTAATAGAAATATAATGGATGCACTTCAAGTGGACGGCACCTGATGATGATGATGATGATGATTAACCTCTTCATACCCCGCATCCACTGGAACGCACATGACATATTTTGGGGTCCAAACACATAAAAATGTGTGATTTTATCATATAAGTAATGCAGTGTTAATAATTTGTTCCTTAATTATCCAGTCACTGTGAAGTCAAGACCTGTAATGGGATCTGAGAGAGCTTTAGACATCAGAGGAGACAAGCATGGCTCTGGATCTTGACAGGAGGAGGAGGAGGATGAAGCACCTATTTTCCCTCATAATTATAAATAGATGTTTACGTTTATAATTTGCACTCAGTATAGTTCTAACAATTTTAAGTGATAATAAGTAAAGGTAATTTAAATATATTTCATAATTGTTAAATACAGGGTTTTAAAAGGTTTAATGTCCATCTCAATGGATATCAAGTTATGTTACAAAGTGAGTTTAACTTACCGAGGGTTAACTCAGGGTTATTGCGTGAAGTTAGAGTAAACAAACCCTAACTTCTTATACTGGGGTTAACTCGGTCTATGAAGGAGATTAAGAAGTCTGTAAATTGAATCGGAGTCTGTGCTCGGTCATGTAAAAAGAGGCACACCACAAGACAGTGAAATTGCGTAATTTCCTAATTAGTATGCACATGAGCCAATATCATTCAGTGTGACATCAAAATATTATTATTTTTTAAAAACCTACATTTATTTTGCCACTTGAAAAATGCCACTTTTACAAAAAGCTTGTGACATTTGCAAAGATTCCGACCCCCTCCCCATGACATCATCATCTCCACGTCACCATCATTTCTTTTCATTACTCCTCCATCATCCCTCCTCTTCCACTATATCATCACTTCCTCTTCCTCTTCACCCTTTTTCAAAAAACCCCTTTTCTCCTCTTCCACAAAAACCCTATCTGTGACATCATAGATTTCAACCACTCTCTGACATCATCTCCTCTGCATCACCATCAATCCTGTTCGTCATCACTCCTTTTCCTTTTCATCACTCTTTATCATCACTCGCACTCTTCATCAGTGTCTTCTCTTGGACCCCAGGAATCAACGCTTGCAGCTATATTTTATAGAATATATACTATTATACATAATTTTACTATGTGTGTTTCAAATACTACTTTATTAAGTTTATGTAATGGGTAAATTTTAAGTTAAATAACATACACTACTATTCAAAAGCTTAGGGTCACTAGGAAAATGGGCAGTGCTGATAAAGATAATGAAGCTCCATTTAATCTGGAAGTTACTCCTGACATCACAACATGAATTTACCTGGCTAAGCCTCCAATCCCACTTTATAGCACAGTCTAGTGTTGAGAGATATTAGCTAAAACTCGATTATTTTGTGTCACTGTGCAAACGGAAATGTATTATTCTATTTGTTTACTGTGACTACACACCATTGTGTTCTCATAGTAGTTACTTCTAGTTACTCCTCTCTAGTAATCTAGTACTAGTTCTAGTAATCTGTTTTCTTATTGTGGGATCTTACTTTGTTTATTGCATTATAAGTACTCAACTCTAATTAGTTTACCTTGAAATAAAGAAACCTTTTATTAAATCAAAGCTATGCAGTTGTACCAGAACCATCCATTAACTCTGCAATATGTCCTACAGCCAATTTGTGAGGCTGAACATATATTTTAGTGAGACCCAGCATTGTGTCAGTGTATGGTTGCCTGGAGTTGTTATAAGAATCTGCCACAAGCGAGGCTTCTTCACATTTGAGGTAGTTTTTGAGGATCTGGAACTTGTAGCACTCTGTGATGTAATTTTTGGAGGATGTTCTCCAGTGCAACCTTCATCCTTGAAAATTCTTAAGGGTGGGATGGTCTGCTTGATTTCTCCACATGTAAGCTTTTGACAAGGTGACAGATCAGTACAGTTGGGGCAATGAGGGGGATTTCTACAACTTTGTTAATGTGGTGTACAGAAAGGCTGTGGCTGGGTTCTTTGGCCACATCGGTTTGCATGGAGGGTTGTCTGAGGAGGGGTAGAGCATGGTGTATGAGAGGGGTCTTCTTTCTGTATTAGCTCTTCCTCTTTCAGCTCATCACTAAGGTCAGGAGATAAGTGGTATGGTTCTCTGCAGTCATCATGATACACCATGTCACACACAGGCCTGTGATGGGTGGTGCCTCTTTTGCTCATGATCGTCTGTGCGTGGTGACTGGCAGGAACGTGAATGGGACAGTTGTCCAGAATATCTGGATGTGATTGTGTACTGTGTCACCAACGTCTGGAACTGTTTTCGGGGCTCACGAGGTCCACTGGTGCACATTTCTGGTAATGGGCACCGTTCGCGGTGCATATCCTTCCTATAACCCTTCATATCTTCCAACACTTGTTCTGGTGGTGTGCTCTGTTCTGATTTACTGCCTTGGCTGATAGGAGTCATGGTTCCACATGATTATCCTCTTAGCAACTCCTTCTCCATTTCTTGTGCGTTCTGAGGAATTGGGGTATGAAACCTCCTCGGGGACCCTGATCCATTTATTATAATATGTTATAGTCCAACAGATGGAGTTGTTCCTTGTCTCTTGGGTCATGTGACCGTCTCATCTAATTAGTTGTTATATGGTTAGTCACAATGACAGTATTTATCTACAATCATACATACAGTATATCAAGGTAATGTGCATGTTCAGACCTGCACACAGTCATATACAAACATGCAGGGACACTATCAGACATCCATTTCCAAATGTTTGGGTCAGGGGTGTCAAACTTATTTTCACTGAGGGCCGTATCGCTAGATTTTAAGGTGATCAAGGGCTGAATATTCACTGAACCGCTATTCTAAAAGGGCAACCATGAAATCTGCATGGCAAAATGATTCGTTCATGCTTTTGTCCTCTTTTCCTTTATTCACTTGCATTTTCTGACAGCGCTTAACAGCGACAAGCTAGCATGCAATCTTTCTTGAGTCATGAATGACTAGCTGTTTACTTGAAATAGGCTGCCGCCACCTAGTGGAAGGATGATGAATCAGGATTCATGGTAATGGATAATGCAAAGAATGTACGATAATCATATTTAGAAGCTCTTGGGCCACATAAAATCACACATCAGTTTGGCAACATGAGTGAGAGACGGAGATGATTTGTTACATGACTATTATGTTAAAAAATATTCTTCTTTCCTCAAGCTTTCATGACATTTTATGCTCATTTAGTCATGGCACCCATTGTAATGGATGTGTAAAAATCCTAATAAAAACATGACCTGGCAAAAATGTCTCTTCCCCCCTGCATATCTTTATGAGAGAAGAGTAAAAATGTATTTCATTCATTCGCCAAACCGCTTAATCCTTTTGCTCATTCAAAAATATCAGGTCTGAAGGGGTTAAATGGGAGCATTGCTCTTCTAAATGAACTTCCACTCTTATTCATGGTTCATTATTTCATTAACATTTAAATTATCTGAATAAAAGTTACTGCTATTACTGGTACTATTTATAGGAAAAAAACACAAATATACATGACATAAAATATGTTTATTTTAAAATATAATACATCCATTATTTATCTATACCACTTACCTGTCAAGGCCATGGGGAAGCTGGAGGCAACCTAAGCTGAGGCAAGGTATATTCTGAACAGGTCACCAGTCCATTGCAGGACTATCACAGAGACAAACAGGCATTCACACCTATGGGCAATTCAAAGTAGTCAGTTGCCCTTATGTGCATGTCTTTGGACTGTAGGAGCAAACCAGAGTACCTGGAGGAAACCCACACAAGCACAGAGAAACCATGCAAACTTCCCAGATTTCAACTCAGACCTTTCTTGCTGTGAGGGGACAGCACCAACCATTTCACCACTGTACCGTCTAAAATAGATTTTTCAACAAAATGTATTCTAATACGTACATAAAACACTGGCTACATTAATAGAAATAGATACTCATACACATACCCAGTAATCCAATTGCTGCCGTATGATTGGCTGATTGGATAACTGAATAAATAAGGAACACAATCAAGGGTACCAGATTGTACTTGTCCTTTTACCAACACGTCAGTATTTTGTACTTTCCCCTTAAACCATTATACCGTTATTTTATAAGGTACATAAATGGATCTTAGAGACCACACTGCTCTAGAAGCTAACAGTACCCAAAATGCATTTCTCTAGAAGTTAAGATCAAAGCTTAAAACACATACCCTTGATGATAAAACCCAAGTGACAAAGAAAACATTGATACTGTTATTTTTGAGACATAATGTGACCTTGTGAGTTTCATAAATGTGGTCTGACCACAAAAATGGTGTGCACACCGTGGTACTAAAGGACTGTGGTTGGAAACCTGTGGGTTTTTTCTTTTTTTCTTGAATGAACACAGGTGGACCGTGTACAGAAAGTCCAGACAGACAGTATCCTGAGCTCAGGATCAAACAGATGACCCTGGAGGTGTGAAGCAATAATGCTACCTGCTTCAATTAGATCCAAAGACCAATCTGTTAAGTGACCAAAACAAATGTGGCGATTTCAGAGACTGTAAAAAAAAAAGTGTGTTTTAGAATGAATGGGCTTTTATATTCGAAATGCTGAACCACTGAACCTTATTTGGGCACAGGGAGACTGGAGCACATCCCAGCTGACCTACCAGTCCGTCACAAGGCAACACATACATCCAACCATTCACTCACACCTAGGGACTATTTGGAAAAGGTAATTAGCCTAACGTGCATACTCCACATCGAAATGCCCTCGCCGAGCCCATGACATTTTTGCTGTGAGGCAGGCATGGAGAGGTAATCATGAAAAGTCTTATTGATACATCAAAAGTGAAACATTGACTTTTTTTGGCCAAATGCTCAATAACTACCTGAATTCAATCAATAGCCATAACGGTTACTCCAAATGTCAATATGGGACATAAAACAAACAACGCTTTACTGTCAAATAACTGAATCCTACTTCTAAACACATGCATTCGTGTTTATTAATATATCATCAGTCAGCAATATTCCAGGGGAATGTTTTGAGAAAGGAGGAAATTGACACAGAAGAAAAATACAACAAACTCAGGATCAAACCAGAGAGACCATGAGCTATGAGAGGACAACACTACCTGGTGAAGCTCTGTATCGTGGAGCTTAATTTTAGAACTACATGTAAACTCAAAAAAAGTTTTTACATTTATTACACAACTGTAATAACTTCTTTGTCAAAATGTCACAGTTGTCATTTAACACTATGTTCGGAGTGCCCAAGGCAATACTGTGCTCTTTTTTGCTTAAAAATGTTACCTACACTTTTATTAGTGAACCACATTTGCTAACAAGAGCACTCTTGAGCATGCAAACTTCCACCAAGCCATAAAAATTAGGTACACAGCACCCCCTGCTGTACTACCACTCATCCAAAAAAAAAAAAAAAAAAAAAAAAAAAAAAAAAAGGATTTCCCCATTTTAAATTTTAACTGTTGCCAAATGCAGTCCGGATATGATGGGGTAAAACTTGGTCTGACATCAAAGCTTTTGGTCCTGAATATACTCCATTTTTTTCTCCTTCAACCCATTATAAGAGAAACATCTTGTTTTGTGTGATGACATCATTATGTGGATTCTTACCAAAAATTTTATGGGAACATCCTTGGGTGATCACCTACCCATCATAAAAATCTCAGCTTCATCTGTCAAAAACTGTGGACAGGACAGATAAAGAAATTAACCCCTGCAAATGAAAACATAGCCCCCTTAGCAGAGGTAAATATGATCGCTAATATGATTCAAATTAGGCATTCAGGCAAATTAAATGCAGCTGCACCCTCATGATTTCATCAGCAGGTGTTCCAATCATAATAATTTGAGAAATGAGATTACTGCTCATCTCACACTGACTATCCATGTCAAAATATGCAATCTCACACTCCACTAAACCTAGACCCTTGAACCCAGCTGTATTTTACTAACTTACTCGCCATTTTATGAGTAGTTAGATACTCCTGAATTTTCTCTCTTTCGATTTATATATAAAAATATATATTGGTAAGTGGTTAAAGCGCTGGATTACTGATCAGAAGGTCAGGGGTTCAAGTACCACTGACACCAAGCTGCCACTGTTGGGCCCTTGAGCAATGCCCTTAGCCCTCAATTGTTCGGTTGTACAAATGAGATAAGAAGTGAGATGCTCGGGATAAGGGTGTCTGCCAAATGCCATGAATAGTATGAAACTGGGTTGAAAGATAAGGATTAAAATAAATAAATAAATAAAACACTCACATTTACAAAGCAAGTCTGAAACAAGTTCTCCATAAGCTACATTCATTTTAGGAGTGTAAAATTAAATAAATAAATAGAGAGAGAGAGAGAGAGAGAGAGAGAGAGAGAGAGAGAGAG
>JBCNYH010000007.1:13228739-13252552 GCA_039654325.1 Tandanus tandanus | reverse complement strand
CCCCCCCCCCCCCCCCCCCCCCCCCCCCCCCCCCCCTCCCCCTCCCCCCCCCCACCACAATACACTTCTAACACACCTTGACAGCATTGCCCCTAATGAATCTCTTAATGGTGGAGAAGATGCCAGTGTCACTCTTCTGCATGGCGGCTCCTCCGGAGGACCTGGTGTGCTCCACTTCGGAGTGCTTCCTCTTGGCCTTGGTGGCGCGGGCAGGTGGGGTGGGGCTCGGCTGCTGAGATGCTTTGCGCACTCTCAGCCTCATTGTCCCAAAAGTCACATGTAAGACTGCGACACAGGAAGATCACCAAACTGAAACGCCACATATGTGCAAATATTTTACAAACAGAAACAGTCACTCAGAATTAAAAAAAATTATTTTTATTTTATTTATTTTTTTTAATTAGCTCCAATCTCCCTGCAAATCACCATATAGCCAGAGTGTATTTAGTAACTTTGTGTCTATCATTTGATGTCTCCACTACCTCTCAGCATGTCTTAAAGGGATCAGCTCACCCTTCCCAGAAGTCTCTGCACTAGGCAGTAAACTGTGATTAATATGCCACAAGTTGCAAACCCCTCACAACAATTCAGTGACACCCCAGGCCCCAAGTTTCACATCAGAAACTACAATGTGTGACTTGAAACTTTTTTTAAATGTATATTTTTATATCTTTTCAAACGACCCGTTTTATTTTCGTATGTTTATTCCACTGAAATGGACCAGAACCAACCTTGGAAAAAAAGAAAATATCAGCCATATTGTTTTCAAAAATTCGATTTATAATAAATCCTTATGCAGGAGGGCGCCACTGTACTGTGGAAACTGGGGTTGGAGTGGTGTTGGGGGAAAAAATAAAAATAAATAAATAAACAACAATAATAATAATAAACAGTTCTGTGGAAGTGCCTTGCCTTAAATGTATATTATACGTGTGTATTTGTATGTATGTACGTACATACACATACATTCATGTAAACGAGCAGACATCTATCTGATATATGTAGATGTAATACCTGTTGTGTGTCAATGTGCCTATAGCCTTTAATAATTCAGAAGTTCATTAGTTTATATCTGATTTGTTAGTTTAATACCTGTACACTGTTATTTTTGCTGGCATCCTGCGTTCCTGGAACCAACATGTCTATATCCTATTCTTGTGATTTTGCACTCGCACAAGAGTGAAACAAACTACAAATGGTGCTCTTTTTAAACAGGCCAGTTAAAACTACTGAATGCATTTTAGCACATAGCAACTTCATAAATGTAAGTAAAAACCACCTGATGATGAACATATGCCTATTTTTTAGTGTTGCATTAGAGTTTGGAAGTCTTTCCCTTTATTCCACTTTGTGATCAGGTACAGTGTGTTTACTGGGGGTCACCATGTTTACTGGTGTATGAATGAAAACTGACGAGTAATCGCATAAAAATCTGTCTAGGATTTTTTTTTCGTGCAGTGATTTTTGGTAAATCACCTTCTGTACCAAATTTACATAGGATTATAACAGATTACACGTCATAGAAAACATTTTGTCCCTGAATGACAAGAGATGGACAGCCAACACATTGAAGATGCACGTTGAATTTCATTTTGATAACTGAAGCAGTAATAAAGTTATAAGGGTAACAATTAATCCTTAACCGAGACCCAAAAGTAGCTATGACTTTTTCAGAATATTGTTGTCCCTTGTAATGCATTATGGGATTAGTCAAAGGCTGCTTTACTGCCAATTAGTCCCCACATCTTCTCTAATACATGTGCTGTTCTGACATTTTGCAGCATTTTTCTTCTTGTCTGGTGAACCTAAAAGCAAGATGTTAAAAAGTATTTGGGGGGGAAAAAGTTCAATTGCCCAGTTTAATGTCTCCACTGATGATTTCTCAAACGACACTGCAAATTAATTTTGTTAAACAGCAAAACCTGATGTTAAGGACTTTCTTGTAGGACATTTCCCCCCAAATCACATTTATTAGCAATCTCTCTCCTGTGACGTCAGCGCGGCAAACGACCGCTAACAACTTTTCTCAGGAAATTAGTACCAGAATCTCTGGGCACACAGTAAATATTTAGATATCAGTGCTTACTGTTTCGGTGAAGCGTTTTCCTTTAATACTCAGCAAGTCACTGTATCCGTTATTATGTGTCTGTAGTGAAGTTAAAATCACACTAGAAAGCATAAACAACCGACTGAGACTCGAACAGCGGACAAAGTGGGCGGGGTGAAAACATGTCTCCTTGGCTAGCATCTAGCTACTCGACTAAATGATGCTAAAGCTAATAATGTATTCGGGCAACTATGACCAGCTGGAATTATTTTAAAACCGTACACCAAGCACCACCCGGTTACTGTGTATAAGAACTCCGGTGAAGTATGTGAGCTAGTAAAACCGTTAGCAAGGGACTTGACGGTCTGTGAGCTAGTTAGCAGTTAGCTCGCAGCGTAATTAGCCTGCGTTAGCCACATTAACGTTCCAAAAACAACGGTTTGTTTACCGCGCGCGTTTTAACCGAGCGTCTGGTTAATAAACTCCCCGATCCGTTCCTCAGACGCCCACCGTGAAAACCACGGCCGGGGTTATTACCAGACGACACAATTTCCGAGCTCGTGTTTGAAATAGCGACGCTAATGCTAATCGGCTAGCGATTACTTTACTGTTCAAATTCCAGCTGTGTCGCGACATTGCTGGCTGCTGCGCCGCTCGCGCTACGCAGAGCTTTGTCATGTTCAACCTCGCGCGCCGGCGCCACACAAACGACCCCGGTGTCCGCGTCCGAAATCATTTTACTCGACAAACGTCAGCTTTACGTCAAGCCGAGGCTAAACGCGCTGTCTTGTGCTTCACGCGAACGTCGCAGAGGCGTGAAGACGCGGAGATTTGAAAGCACACTGCAGCCGTGGCGCACGGTTACGCTTTTCTGCACGACAGCGCGAGCGCTGCCTCGACTCCCCACCATTCAGTGCATTTACTTACATGCCAGGGGTTACACCAATACAATCCTGCAGTGGCTGTGGAAGGAGCCACGACGGCGGAGACCGCTAGAAAAGTCTCTGTCCTTCACGCGTCTGTCCAGTATGAGTCACGGAACGACACATACCTCTCCCACTGCTTCTTGGGACGCCATTTCCCGCCTCCTCACCGAGACACTCTTGAAAGAACCCGGATGATAATGAACGCACCGTCTTGCGCATGAGCAGAACGTCCACTTCGGCACAGCTCCGGGAGAAACACACTCACATATAAACACACGCTGATGCAGTACACACATGTCAACAACGCATCTAGATTACTCCCAGTAACTCGCACTGTTATCAACACATCAAAGAGACCGCTTGAATAAATTATTTTAATTCAAGTTGAATTCAAATATCACCACAGCACTGCTAAGACAAACAGCAATGCACATCATTTTATTTTACTATTCACACTACCTACTGTTCATTCACTCATTGAACCCCTCAATCCAATTAGGGACACGGGGAGGCTGAAGCCCACCTCAGCCAACCCTGGTCGAAGGCAGGTGTACCCTGGACAGCTCGCCCGTCAACCGCAGGGCCATCGCACACCACCATTCACACTTCAGAACAGCCAATTAGCCTAAAGTGCATGGCTTTGTTCATTTACATTTACAGCACTATCCAGAACGACTTTTTTTTATACAACTGAGCAATTGAGGGTTGATGTACTGTCTGAGGAAACTGGTGCACCCGAAGGAAACCCATGCAAACATTGGGAGATCATGCAAACTCCACATTGAAACGCTCTGGTTGAACGCGGGACTCGAACCCAGGACCTTCTTGCTGTGAGGCGGACATGCTAACTACTACACCATCATTCCACCCAAGAAAACTTATTACCATAAGTGAATTCTGTACAATATAATTTCATTTATCCATTCAGTTCATTCATCAGGTGTCAGGGGAAAAAAGATTCTCAAGTTGTTAGACTGAGAGTTGTTACATTTAAAACAAGCAACATTGTTAGTTGTTAGATGGAAAGTTGCTTTAAAGATTGAGGTTGTATTTTTAGAATAGTACCACTGGAAAGGGGCTGGACAGAGTGTTCTGATGACACCAAAATCATCACTGTGATAAATATTAAGAAAGATATGGGATATTTTGTATTGCCAATTAAGGCTAATTTGCATCCATACGCCATCTTAGCCCATGCAGTACACCGATGTATTGCAGATCAAAAAAAGTGCCTTGCTGATCGGTCAATTTCCTGCAAAATTTGCACTAATATAGTCAACTAACATTGGAACATTAATTCCATGTTTTGTTATTTAATTTGGTTTACCTTTGATCAAATTGAAAATGAGGCTGCGTGTCACAGCATGGATGGATGGAATATTTACAGTACATACTGTATGGTGGTTCTGGGTGCAAGTTAAGACAATTCAGCCTAGAAGGGACAGCAGGCAATCCCAGAGCACCATGTACACACAACTTCACACTCTGGGAAATTCAGTGCAGCCAATCAACCCACCTGTATGGTTTTGGGTGGGGGGAAGAAACCAGAGAAAGCGGAGGAAACCCACAGAGAAATTAGGAGAATGTGAAACTCATACAGAGATATATATATATATATATATAAATAAATAAAAATATAACAAAACAAAACAAAACCCCAAGCTCAGGATTGAACCGTGAATTATAAAGCTGTGAAATGGCAACATTGCACCACCAAGCTGCACAGTGATGGTGGTATTATTTTTATACAGCAACAGTTTTCTAATTATCAAAATAATGATCAGTTTTTATTAAAGAACACAAGCTACACTTTTTATTTTAAAAAAGTTTATTGGTATATATAGAAATAAAGTTCCTGTTATCATGGGTGGTAAAACAGTAACAAACAGACATTTCCCCCATGGTCCCTTTTATTTTTGAAGATTGTTACCAAGAAACCAGAAAGCACTGTGTCCAAAAGATGGCATGTTTGCGCAGTTACAATAAAAGCCTTTTCTCTGACTGTAACAAAGCCCTGACATTGGGGACTCCTTCCAGTCTCTTCATATCAGTTGTTATACATTACATTACATATATTTGTTCATTCGTTTATGTGGCACATCTGTCATACAAGACTGTGTAAAGAGTACTATAAAATGATAATGCTTACTACAGTTGAGCACATTGACATTAACCTGTGATTTGAATGATAGCCAGAACAGGAATCAAAGCTTCTTTTGTTTGTTTTGATCAACCAGATTCGAGAATTCAACAGCACTGTGGTGTGCTGTTTTTAAGTACCAACCATCACAAGTTCATACAAAAATAGCTAAAATAGTTTAACAGCAAATGTTCACACTGTCATCTAAAAGACTTGAAACAGCCAAGTTATAATGTATTTTTCTACACTATATCCATTATTTAAAAAAAAAAATAAAAATCTTTTATATAACAATGTTATTGTTATTCCTGTTTTCTGAACAAAAGCTCACCCAGATACCTAAAATTAAAAATATCCAAAAAAAATGTGTGCACTCTACTTTGTTTGCAACATACACACTGACTGTGTACAGCATGATTGAAGGTTAGAATGTTAGCATTAAACATGATTAGAATGTGGTAAGAGTGAATATAAGCAGTGCTCATACTGATTTTTGGGAGCCTCTATTTCATCCCAAGGTGCATGATTTTTCTGTACGGACCCGGGCCTCCCCAAAGTCCCCTTCAAGAAGAGAAAGAATAAATTAGAAGCAGAAATCTCACAGTACACAACACAAGGTGTTTAAGTGAACAGGACTCACTTGAGAAGACCATGCCAGTACAGATGGGGCATTATGTCAGCTTTCATATGATACATGATTCTGCTTTCTTTGCTCTGATCTACTGGGAAGGTCTCCAGGGGTTGTCCATTATAGTCAAATTCAGCCAGGATGGCCGTCTTGTAGCTGGTGACCAAGGGGCAAGAGGTGTAGCCATCATACTGTGAGGAAGAAAAAAAAACATTTCAAAGTGCATTTACACAGACATGATTTGTGACAAGTTGCTTAAACAAAAGCTTACTGTTCAACTCATACTTGCTCACCTTTTTATCAGGTTTGTCTTTCTTCATCACTTTGGTAATGGTCCTATCAAGAACACTCGACTGTGCAGCTTAAAAAGAGAGAGAGAGAGAGAGAGAGAGAGAGAGAGAGAGAGAGAGAGAGAGGTCATTAATCAGTGTGCAGAATTAGCCATGTTTTCATTTTTAACATCTACTAACAGACTGGACTGTACAGTGCCACACACACCAATCATCCATAACATTAAAAACATTAGGACCATCAAGAGGTGAAGTGATTATCATTGATTATCTTGTTGCTGTGGCACCTGTTAAGAAGTGGGATGTATAAGGCAGGAAGTGAATGCTAATTCTAATTTCTAAGTTGACGTGTTGGAAACAGAAAAAAAGTGCAAGCATGGGGATCTGAGAAACAAGTTCCACATTGTGATGGCTAAAAGAGGCTATTCATCTCCAAAACAGCAGGTCTTGTGGGGTGTTCCTGGTATGCAGTGGTAAGTACCGACCAAAGGTGGTACTTGGTGACAAACAGTGAACTGGCAAGAGTGTCATGGCTGCCCAAAGCTCACTGAAACTGTTAATGCTGGTGGCTATGACAGAAAGGTGTCAAAACACACAGTGCAATGCAGCTTGTGTATGGGGCCCCCCAGCTGCAGACCAGCCAGGTGGTGTTAATATTATGGCTGTTAAGTGTTTGTCCAATATTCTCCAAAATAAAAAAATAAATAAAAAAATCAGTCTGTGCGATGAAGGAATTTACCACAGAACCATCCATGCAGTACAGTTTGTGTGTGAGAGAGAGACAGAGCTGCTTGTTTGTGTGAAGTGCTTGTCGGTGAGGTGAATTGATGGCGCACCACTGTTCTTTCTGGTAGTTGTAGTCTATCGCATGGTTACAAATCATGTCCCCATCTGCCTTACATCCAACATCAAATCCCTCAATTCCTCATGAATGAACACCATTTCCTCAGCAAGTCGAGCTATATCTAACTAGATGACAAGAAAATTAACTGCTGAGCAGTATTTCTTAAAAGCTAAACCAAAACGAGTCCACATGAAAAAACTTAAGTGGGACCACCGCAAAACGAAATTAAGGGTGAAACAAAAAAAAGAAAATGTACAGATATATTGCAGAGTGGGAAAGGGATTCTTTTAATTCTGAAGTGAAATAGCAGCTTGTGTTATTATCAATTAAGCACCGAAGGTGGATCGTCACGGAAAATATTCATTTTCCTTTTTTTATAGCTCATATTTATAATTTTTAAGCACGACATTAAGGCAGGCCAGTTAGCGAGCTAAATGGCGTCTGTTCTGTTTACCCTAGCCCTTCAGACACAAAAGGAAACAGCGCTTCCTAAAGGTGGTTTGGTATATGGTATAGGAAACAAGAAATAACAACAAAAAAAATGTTAAGGTTTATTTTTTCATTTTAAATTGGGGTAATGATGATGCCTGCTTGCATGTCGGTGATAAACTGTGTGAATTGACGGGGCAAACTGTGAGTGACTGTGATTTTCATTCAAGCATTATCCACTCAGAATAATGATTTTCTTATATGCGAATACTGATGACTGAATATACAGTTGTTATGTTTCTGTAATTAAACCTTATGTGTCACCTTTCTTTTTTTAAACATTTCTTGTTAAAGTTTGGATTTTGTGTGCTCTGTATGAAGCATTTACATATTTTGTCAGTCACACTTTTTTTAAGGCCTTTCGATACTCAATTTTTAAGGCCTTTCGATATTCGATTTTGAACCCTGAATCTTCTTGCTCTGAGGCAGATGTGCTAACCACTACACCACTATAATCTTTAATATTTATGCACATTAATTCACTTCCTTCGAGGGGTTATCAAAAAGTTTTGAGCCTCACACATTTTTTCCAGTTAGATAGTACAATGCACCACACCTGATGTACAGCAATGTCTTAGCTACTGATTCCATGTAGGATCGTATTGCTGGCTGCAATTGTTTAGTCACAACACTTTGTGGAAGAGACATAACCCCCAGTGAGTTGTCAACATGGACAAAACTGTGTATAGAGTGGTGATATAATTTCTATTCCTGCCACAGGTTGAAAAGCGATTGACTGCTGTTTATGGGGAGTCTTCCCCTTCTTCTGCAACTATCAAACGCTGGGTAAAGGGATTCCAGCGTGGCAGAAAGTGTTTAGAAGATAACCTTCGGTCAGGACGGCCATCAACCCGTACCAGCCCGGAAAACATTGACACTGTGCACAAACTAGTGATGGAAAACCGCTGTATCATTCTCCATGAGTTAGAAGAAGCAAGAGGCCTTTCATTTGGATCCATACATGGCATACTTCATGACAAGCTCCACATGTCCGAGGTATGTGCAAGATGGGTCCCAAGAATGCTTTTGGATGACGTGAAGCTATCGAGGGTCACCATCAGTGGAGCCTTGCTAACTCGGTACAACGCCAACCCAGATGATTTTCATTTTACGGTTGTAACCTGTGATGAAACCTGGCTTTATCATTATGATCCAGAGAGCAAACAGGAATCGATGGAATGGAAACACGCCACGCAATCTCCAAAGACAAAGAAGTTCAAAGCCACCAGGTCCACCAAGAAGGTTATGGCAACAATTTTCAGGGACAGCAAAGGAATGATCCACATCGACTACCTGCCTCATGGAACCAAAATGAATGGGGAATATTACAGTAACCTACTGAAGCAGGTGTGCCAATCCATCAAGGAGAAACACCGCAGAAAAATCCGTCGTGGGATTCTGCTTTACCAGGACAACATGCCAGTCCACACCAGCCGACCTGCGATGGAAGCTGTGCGCGAGTGTGGCTACAAACTTCTCCCTCACCCACCCTTTTCTCCAGACCTAGCCCCAGTGACTTCCACCTCTTTCCCAGGCTGAAAAAAACACCTTCGGGGCCAGAGATTTGAAGATGATTATGAGCTAACTGCTGCTGTGTAGGGCTGGTTAGGGGACCAAAATGTTAAGTTCTACCGATCGGGTATCAATGACTGGCAAACTAGATGGAACAAGTGCGTGGAGTTGGAAGGGGACTATGTTAAAAAAAAAAAGCAGTAGAAATCCAAATACCTTTCTGTGTGAGGTTCAAAACTTTTTGACATCCCCCTGTCTCTCTTCATTTCATATTCTCGTGTAAAAGTCTACAGTCCAAGTCCAGTGATTAATTTGATAAAACATGATTTACAGAATATTAATCATTTATTTATTGCTTACCTACAGCAGCTGCAGTTTTGGAAGTTGGGAGATTGGTGCAGTCCCCAATTCCAAACACGTTACTGTAATTTTTATGTTGAAGTGTATCTTTATTTACATCAAGCCAGCCGCCTTCATCCTCCAACAAGGAGCCCTTGAGCACTGCTGGTGGTCCCATAGGAGGTGTAACATGGAGCATCTCATACTATTCAATAAAATGCACAAGACATCCTAAAGTTGAACTAGGAAACATAAGGACTCTTGAGGTAAATCAAGCAAGATTGACATCTTACATCGAAAACCTTTGTTTCTCCAGGTTTATCAAGGTTCTCGAACACAGCTTCCCGTTTGTCTGCTCGGACCTCTATAAGATTGTGTCTGAGGTTTACGTTCAGGTCACGACTTTTCACAATTTCCCAGAGTGCATCAGCATATTTCTTAACTCCAAACAGCACGGGCAATGATGTGTTGTAAATGATGTTGGCTTTAGACCTCTTTCCTGTCTTACAAAACAAACTTCCAGAATGTCATTATTAATTAAAGTGTTAATGCTCAGACTTAAACTGCTGTCAATTTAATTTATCCCAGATTTATTACATAAACTTGTTAAGCTTTTTTCTCCCATGCAAGCAAGAATTCTCCTTTTGTATCATGAAGGCAGTTACATGCTCTGAGTGAAGCAAAGCCAAAATCGGGGCATTTGTTGTGTAAATATGCGCATTCTACACTTGACTTAAACACTTTTACAGTTGTGCACCTCTGAAGGGCTGTAGAAAATTCAGGCATCACTACATGTTGAACACCATATTGCTTTTTAAGTCATTAGAAGGCCTTTCTTTAAATACTATACATGTACAAATAACTGCAATAGACTGGCGACTTGTCAAGGCTGTATCCTGCCTCTCGCCCTAAGGCAGATAGGGTTGGCTCTAGCTTTCCCTGCAACTCTGACAGATAAGCAGTACAGACAAACAGCCATGGTAATCACCTGCATTCCCTACCAGTCCTCATTAAGAATGCATTTTTATTAATGACTTTCCTCAAATCAAACATGTCTTTATACATTGGCCCAGCACACTTCACTTTTGGTAATCTACTAATATTTACTTTACATTTGGATTCATGTCATACATGGAAAGTCTTCCATCAAAGCAATTCTTATGTAGTGCTCCATTTACTTGCAAATGATGTGACATCCATTTTGGCCATGTGGCTGTTCCTTTATTTTCATAATCAGTGTCTCGTTTATGGTTTTTAATGATATTCAAATTGTAAATGTGAAATTACATGTTCCAAGTTTTCCCAACAGTCAAAATGCACAAGAATGTGACCCAACTTACTTCTATTTTAAACAAATCACGCCTTCATCCTCGAGGCTGCCATCATTTGAAACTTATGTGCAGTGGACATGATCAGAGCATGTGGAGAAGAATGCTCGTAACCAAAAGAGCACAAAACCCCCCTGACTTAAGCATGAATAGGAGAATCAAGCCCTAACGTCCTTTAACAGTGGCATTACATTACTCATATCTACTTTCATCACATACATGCATCCATAAGTACCTTTCTCATGTAGGAATCAGAAAGGTACATGATCTTCTGGGGAGCGCCTCCACACTTCACTGGAGTGTTGGGAAAGGAAAAAACAGCATTTCCTTCCTTAAAATTCTGTAATGCTTTCCAGGTCTTCTCCACTGTTTGCACAGAATAATTTGATCCAATCTTTGGATGTTCAAAACCTTCTGGAAGTCCTTTAATCTGAAATTTGACAAAGGCATGAATAATAATTAACTACATTGGAACTAGACTTAGACTGTGCTGATTGTACAGCCAAAGGCAGGAGGTATAGGATTATCATCAAATCAGTTTTTAAAATTAAAAGAGCAGTCAATAGCTTTGTGCTTTGTATCTGTTGCAGATCTGTTTTGAATGGTAATACTGTACATAGAATAATATATGAATTTAGGGTGGCATGGTGGCATAGTGGTTAGCATGCCCACATCATAGAAGGAAGGTTCGAGTACCAAGCTCAGTGAGGGCATTTCGGTCTGGAGTTTGCATGCTCTCCCTGCGCTTGATGGGTTTCCTCCCACAGTCCAAAGACATGCACATTAGGCTAACTGGATATTCCAAATTGCCCCTGGATATGGGTGTAAATAGTTGTGTGTTGCCCAGCAATGGCCTGTTCAGGGTGTACCCCACCTTTGCCCAGTGTTGGATGAGATAGGCTCCAGCCTCCCCACTACCCTAGTAGAATTAAGCAGTTTGCTGGATGAGTGAGTGAGTATACAATTTTAGGCACTACGGTAAAGACATTTACCGTACATTTACTTAAGCTGAACAGCCAGATCAGGGAAGTTGTTAAGTCGAGGTTTTTGTTTTTTTCATTTGAGGTAACTGGCCAAAATAAAGCCAATTCTCTATAGGCAGCAGTTTTTACCTGGGGATTAGTGGGTCATCCATAGCTCGTCCCCAGATGGGCCAATATGCTGCCACACGTTTATTAACAGGCACTTAAAAGTATGAGCACATCTTGCCCATTTTAGGCTCACTCCACTGGCTGCCCATACATTTTAGGATTTATTTTAAAATTCTTTTATTTACTTTTAAATCTTTAAATGGCCTTGCTCCTTCCTATCTCTCAGAGCTGCTTCAGCCGTATAGATCCATCCACACACTCAGTTGATCAGAACTAAGCATAAGCACAGAGGGTACAGTGCTTTTGCTGTTGCAGCTCCGAGATTGTGGAATGACTTGCCTCTTTACGTGAGACAGGCCCCCTCGTTATCCATTTTAAAATCTTTCTTAAAACACATTGCTTCTCTCTGGCCTTCTGGACCTCCTGAGCATTTTGTGGTTTGTAACTTCTCTATTTATTTATCTATTGTTTTTACATGTATTTAATTGTTTTATGTTTTAGTCCTTTGTACAGCACTTTGTATCAACCGGTGTTGTTTTTAAAGTGCTTTATGAATAAAGGTGGATTAGACTGGATTCTTGTGAGTTGTGATTCTTTTCCTTTCATAATTAATTAATTATTCTCTCAATGTTTTAAAAGTTCTCCAGAAAAATTAAGTTGAAAAACCTAGAAAAATCTAGAAAAAACATTGGCGCACATCAAATCCCTGCTAAAGAGCGAACCGCCAATCAGCATCGTAATGTATAACAGCCATTCAGCATCATAATGCTTCACAGCTAATCAGCAACCAGTCGCAATCTAAGGGGTGGACAGAGGTACCCGCCATGTAAAATAAAATGTATAAAACAGACATGCAAAATATTTGTACTAGCACAAAATAAATTGAATATGTGCTTTAATTCTGTCATAAGATGATGTTATTCTGTATAACGTCCAGCCATGACATATACAAAGCAAATATGGAAACTTAAACCTCTGTGAAGTTAAACTGAATATGCACCTTTAACTAACTCTGAAAGAATGAAAAGAGATTAAAATACTTTCCCATACGTACCTTCTCATAATGCAGCTTAAGACCCAGTGCTACAATCAGGAAGTCATAGGAAATCTAAAAAATATATTATATACATTCAGGGTGTTCAATAATATAGTGTTTACACACTTTTAATCAGCTGATCACGCTTGTCAGGATGACAAACTTTGTTCACAGTGTAAAATCACACCTATTCCCAATGAGTAATTTTCTTTCTCACACAATTCCAGTAAATGCTGGTGACCAGCCACACCTTCAGACCTTATTGCTTTACCACAGCAACTTAGCAATAAAACCGTCAGTAATATCAGTTCCTTTTTACTAGTAGATGTTTCTCAACTGAGCTACGACGGTTTTTACTCACTGCTTTCCCAGACTCTGTGAAGACAGTATTGTTTTTAGGGTCAAGCTTTGTGACTCTGGACTTGACCCATTTGACTCCAGAGGGCATCACACTGGCAGTGGAACGTCCAGATGCATTAACAGTTTTAGACCCTGCTCCAACTAATGTCCACATGGGCTGGTAATAATGCATCTGCAACAGAAACAATAACTAACTGACATTCTAGAACACTCACATGTACACAGTTATAGGTTACAGGCAAATTGTAAAACATTACAAAACTTTTTTTTAAGTTATTTTAAATTGGTAAGTACTGTATGTGTCTAATTTTAAATAAGTTGATCACAACTGTTATAAAAATTCCCCTTTTCCTTAGTAGTAATGCTGACTTGCATGAGTTCTATCTAGAAAAGGGCAATAAGAAGTGGATATTGTGAAGAATGTCTCAACAGGTTGTTCAGGCATATCATGGATATCATCATTATTGTCATGCCCAACAACCAACTCCACCCATAAAATTATTTTCAAATCATAAATTCTATTTAAAAGGCCATAAAACTATAATTGACCCCAGTTTTCTACATTTAAAAGAATCTGGCACCACTGTCTTGCTGGCAATTTGTTAGCATTCCTTAACATCATGTTTCATATGAAAGTGTCTACAAGTACTGTATCAAAAAAAGTCACTCATTTGCTGAACCACTTAATACTAGAGTCACGGAGAGGCCGACACTGGGCGAAGGTGGGGAACAACCTGAACAGCTCGCCAGACCACTGCAGGGCAAATGCCCACACAACCATTCACACCATAACTCACACCTAGGGGCAATTTGGAACAGCCAATTAACCTAATGTGCATGTCTTAGGAGTGTGGGAGGAAACCAGAGTTCCCAGAGGAAACCCATGCAAGCACAGGGAGAACATGCAAACTCCATACAGAAATGCCCAAAGCCGGGTCTCTAACCCAAGACCTTCTTGCTGTGGGGCGGACATGCGAACCACTACGCCACCGTGCCACCCTTGGATCAAAATATGATGATAATATTTGCCATATCACACAGCCATTAATCTGCCACTCAGTCATGACTGAGCCACTGGCCACTTGCTTTTACTGTTAATAAAATCCCAGTGTTTCCTACTTTGGTTTTGACTGTAATCTGCCCTATATTTAACTCACTTTGGATAAAAGATCTATCAAAAAGAAAGTAAATATACAAAGAGGAAAAGGCTGTAGAACACACCATACCTCACTAGGCTCCACAATAGCCACATGTTCTGCGCCAACTTTCCTTTTCATACGGGCACCCATCGTAATACCACCGCTGCCACCTCCAAGCACCACAACTTTATAATGATCCCTGGAGGACAATCCATTACTGGTGTGGAAGTGGGACCTCGCAGAGTAAAGCAGTCTGCTACAATTTCTAACCTCAACCACATGTGAAGTTAAGATAGCTGCCATGGTGCTGCCAAACAAAGGAGAAAGACAAGTAAGCACATGTGCTGGATGAGTTTATACACCAGAGGATCAAATTTCCTGCACTGCCAGTCTTCGCTTACCCAGAAGTCTGTTAGTTGGTTAGTATGTGGGACTCATGGAATCCAGTTGTCTACACTTTGAAGACATTTTGTGTGCTTTTGTTCATATGCTGAGTCACCATGATTTGGGAAGCCAAAGTAAAAAACATTTAAGGAATGCAGGTGTTGAGTTTTGCAGCCTAACTACCAGAAACTCTAACATGCAGGTGAAATCATGGATCATTGACATATCTTGGTGTACATACACTAAATGATCCAAGTGCTGTGGCCATTTTAGTTATTTTGTCTTTACAAATCATTGGGAAGTAAATCCTGTTCTTTCGATTTAGGATCAAAAACCTTTTAAAATCCTATTCATTCCTCATCCCCCTGTTCCCCCACCTCCCTGTGCATTAATATAACATTGTGTCCTTATTCAACCAGCACTTTGGAGTAACAGTTAGCAGCTGATAGCATCACATTGTGAGGCTGTTATTGGAGACAGACTGCAGACAGCAGACAGACATATTTGCAGTCGACACACATTTATTAATGTCGCACAGTTTCAGTGTCCGGTCAGAGTACTGCGGTATTTAGCTCTACAGTAATGACACAGCAAAAAAAAAAATAGCCAAAAACTACAATAAACAACCCCACTGTTTACTTCCCACCCAGTGTTTCCTTTAGTGGAACTGGATTTAATGAACACTAGCACTCAACATTCGACATTCAACATCCGCATCAAAAGCTTTAATACTAAACACCAAACACCTGTTTTTTATTTTTATTTTTTATTAACATACAAAAACAAAAAAGAAATCGGTGAACCCTGATTGTGAAATGTAATACTAACTTACCGTGTGTGGGCTGTCTCAACCACAGTGTAGTTCCTCTCAGATCCTGTTTACTCACACTACTGTACTGCAGTGCACTTGAAATGAAACGTCGATCACGAGTGAGTCGACTCTTTGAACCGGATCCTTTAGGTCAACTTTGGGAGCCGATTCCTTATAATAATATGGAATTGATTTGGTGCCCGAAGTTAAAATAAAAATTTTTTTTTTTTTAAATCTAAATCAAAAATGCAAATATAATATAAACAATAGTATAACATCAACAACAACAACAATAATAATGATAATAATAATAATAATAATTATAATAATAATAATAATTCCTTCTACTACCGCCTGCGCCATGCTTGTGGCTTTGACTCCAAGGTCCTGCCTTGGTATGATCCTGAACATGTTCAGGGCGTCATGGAAAATGATAGCTTCAAACTGTTGTGGAATAGGCCCATCTACAGCCATTGAAAAATAGAAGCTAACAAGCCTGATCTTGTTTTGTTTGACAAACTCAATGAAGTTATTTATATTATTGAATTTTCTGTCCCTTTTGACAGTAATGTGATTGGCAAGATTCAGAAGAACCTTTCTTTCGAAATGTCTCACTTGCATCCACAGTACACAGCAAGAAGGTCTTGGGTTTGAGTACTGGGCTCGGCTCAGGCATTTCGGTGTGGAGTTTGCAAGTTCTCTCTTGTGTGGGTTTCCTCCAGGTACTCCGTTTTCCTCCGGCAGTCCAAAAACCTGCACATTAGGCCATTTGGCTGTTGCAAATTGCCCCTAGGTGTGTATGTGTGTGTTGGCCCTGTGACGCTCTGGCGGGCTGTTCAGGGGTACCCCACCTTCGGCCAGTGTCGGCTGATATAGGCTCCAGCCTCCTTGCAACCCTAATAGGATTAAGTGATTCAGCAAATGAGTAAGTAAGTGAGAGTGATTGCTGTTCTATCTGAGATAATCTCTATGCTACAGAATTGGGTTCTTTGCACGTTTTGCAGTACCAAGGTAGCAGTGGCTTGGTGCCATTGATTCCTATGCTGGGGCATGCTCATTGCCAATATATGGATATCTATGGGTAAAAGAAATTTACTGCATGAAGACCTGTATGGGGTCACTGGTGTAAGTTTCACTGCTTGGCATGTGGGAAACCTTTTTAGGGAAAATTTATTCAATTATTCATTTATTTTCTTAACTGCTTAATCCTAATTAGGGTCACAGGAAGGCTGGCGCCCATCTCAGCCGACTCTGGGCGAGGGCGGGGTACACCCTGGACAGCTTGCCAGGCCATTGCAGGGCCAACACACACACAACCATTCACACTCACTCCTAGGGGCGATTTGGAACAGCCAATTAGCCTATTGTGCATGTTTTTGGACTGTAGGAGGAAACCAGAGTACCTGGAGGAAACCCATGCAAGAACATGCAAACTCCACACAGAAAGAAACGCCCAAGCTGGGAATCGAACCCAGGCCTTCTTGCTGTGAGGCGTGGCTGACATTTGATAACCCAGTTAGCTGCACTGGGGGACAGCAGTGACAACCCGCTGATAGTGGGGCTTGAACCCCTGACTTTGGGATTAGTAATCCAGCACCCTACCACCAGGCCACCCCGATTTTATGAGTTATGGGAAATATTTTGCTTAAAAATTTCTCTTGGTTTTTTTCCATGTTTTCTAAGGCAGTGAGTAATACATTTCTAAGTGTGGCATATATGTTTTTGTGGCCACTGTATATTAAAATTACATATATATTATACTATACGTATATGGTTTAAAAACAATCATTGTCAACAAGTAACCCACACTATCAATTAATCAGTTCTGGTGATTAAGGTGGCACAGTGGCAAAGTGGTTAGTACATCCGTCTCACAGCAGTAAGGTCCTGGGTTCGACTCCCGGGCTTGGGAGTTAGGCTAACTGGCTGTTCCAGATTGACCCTAGGTGTGAGTGCAAATGGTTGTGTGTTGCCCTACGATGGTCTGGTGAGCTGCTCAGGGTGCACCCTGCCTTCGCCCAGTATCTGCTCAGTTTCCCTGCGACCCTGGTAGAATTAAGAGGCTTGGCAAATGAGTGCGTGATGAGTTCTGGTGATTACACGTATAAGTGCAGTGCACAAACAAAATAGAGAGTGCTGCTAAACTGATTTCCATTGTTCATGCAACAGTTGACAATGAAGATCTCTTTATCTCTTTAAAATGTGTCCCATACAGCAAAGGCATGACTCTTATTTCAGTGCTGAAGTTATAACATGTCAACGCTAGATGGCGTCCTTTACAAGTAAAAGACTGCTGCATGACCTTTTGTGTACTAATTAGGAAAATTAGGAGCTGAATTTTCGGTAGCTCAGCTCACAGCTAGAAGGCTCTTGGATCGAGAGATTCACAGCCAACTGTGGGGCTTGTGCATATCCTCCCCATGCTTGCTTGGGTTTCCTCAGGGCCCTCCAGTTTCCTCCCACCATGTAAAGTCATGCAGATTAGGGCAACTGGCTACTCTAAAATGCCCATAGGTGTAAATGTGAGTGTGGATGTTTGTTTTTCTCTGTTATAGCACTGCAGTAGATTGGCGACTTGTCCATGGTGTACTTCACCTCACGCCCAAAGACAGATTGGCTCCAGGTTCACCTGCGACTCTGATGGAAAAGCAGGATAGATAATAGATGAATGGATTTGATACCACTTATATACATAATCTATAAAGATGACAGTTAAGATTACTGATAGATGACTGATTTCATCTAAATTTAATGTAGCCTGAGTTTATAGATTTTAGACTGATCTGTCAGTTGAACACACTAAGAAGTAAAGAGTACCTGTAACTGTATCTTTCTTTGTAGCTGTGGAGTAGAACCATTTTCTTATGTACCCTTTTTTAACTTCATGTCATATAATCAAAACACGTATATATACAATATTGTTTAATAGCTAAGGATTTTAGCTTCATGAAGCATACCACAGACAAATGAAAATAAATAATTTTTACCAGAACGTTAAATGTCACTGAGTTGATCTGCCATTCCCGAAGAAATGCTTTAAATATTTTTTACTTTGTAGGAAGATGCATCGTCTTTCTGAAAAATCAGCAAAAAAAAAAAAAAGATTTTCTATCAGTGGACTGAGAGAAGTGAACAAAATTTCAATGTCCAGGGGGGCACATGTAGATGTGTGATTAGTGATTGTATTGTTTTCACATTAGTGACGATGTAGTGATTAGCAGGCTCACCTCACGGCAAGAAAGTCCTGGGTTCGAGTCCTGGGCTTGGCCCCTCAATGTGTGAGTGTGAGTGTGAATGGTTGTGTGTGTTTGTTGGCCCTGCCATGAGATGTTCAGGGTGTATCCTGCCTTTGCCCAAAGTCACTGGCGATAGGCTCCAGTGTTCTCTCGAACCAAGTAGTATTAAGCAGTTTGGCAAATGACTGAATGAATTTCAATGTACACTTCTGCAGTGACTCCCATCTCCTCTGGTCCAGTTGGCATGTAACCCCATATCATAAATTCTTTATTCAGACAGTTATCTTTATGTCTTTCATTACAGCACCAGACAAAAGTTTTAGAATCATCATTGAACATCACTTTCATCCAATCATCTTCCATACTCCATGTTTGCTTCTCTTTAGCTCACTCTAACCTTGTTTTCTTTCGGTTGGGTTTCATTGGCCATTTTCCTTTGGCTTGTCTGTAAGGGATTTTCCATTTCATTCAGCCAATTTCTTACAATCTGACACATACATTGACACATACATACTCCTGCATTAAAAAAAAAAAAAAAAAAAAGATTGGGTCCAAGTCGTTTTTTCTAAGTAAATAAACTTGTTCAAGAAGCAACTACGGCTAACAATTTCGAGGAAATGGGTGTAAATGGTTAGCTATATGAACCAGAGAGGAAGGGGTCTTGTGGAGACAGTGAGACGCAGGGCTGGACTGGGAGAAAAAATAGGCCCTGGAATTTTTGGTTTAGACAGGCCCTCCACAGCCTATCGACTTTCACCTGTGTGCCATGTTGTCATATTTATACTATATGTATCGTGATGTGGAGAAGTGCAACATGTACCTTATATACAGCTGATTTGCTACAACCACTTTAGTCATCTCCATGCACTCACATGCGGCTGCAATACAATAAAAATGGGTAAAGAATAAATAGAAGCAGATAAATTCATTCATTCGCATTTAATTATAAAATGTCTGTCAATTGTTTACAATTTTAAACATTGCATAAAAAATAAGAAGTCAAAAGGGTATGCGATTGGAAAGCATGTATTTGTAGGCCAGTCCAAGTAAGGGATTGTAAGCACGCTAAACTTTAGAAGAAGTTTATAGCAGCACAGTGAACAATCCCTGCAGGAGGCACAGTTTTTGTTGACAATTGCCAATTCTTCTCCAGGTCCATCATCCACAGTTCTAACTCTGTATTCGTGCTTATTTGGTGACTAGATTACCTGTGATGGACTTTCATGTCACATTTTATGGCATACATAAAATGTGATTTATATCAGACTAAGCAAGGAGAGGTAGACTGAACCTGACAAATGATAGATCTAAACTGAATAAGACCAATTGTAGTTTAATCCTATGACTTATAACATGTGCTTTACTAAACAATACACAATTGTTCTACAGAGCTATCGTCTAATTTAATATGTTCACTGTTTCTCACAATTAATGTTGCTCTTTGTCCCTGTCAAAACGATCATATAGCCTTTTTGTATTGATTTATTTATGTCATAAATCATGGGTTTTAACACAAATCTTGCCTGTATAAGCTACAGCATTGCACTTTTCTGGCCACTGCACATTTCCCTTAACTCTGCACCTGCTGCGTAATGGTCCCAGCTACACACTCCTCCTGTGTTTCCCTGACACTCTCCACCTGCAGGTCTCCCTCAGCCCGGCCCTGGCCCTTCTCCTCTTTCGGCACTCTTTCGCAGCTAGCGTCTTCAACAAGTGCATCATGAGAAGGTACGTCTGAAGCAGCGGTGGCCACACTGGCTGCTGTAAACAAATCTGTGATTTTTGCACAGCTGTCAGCCTCATGAAGACTCTTTAGTTTTTTCTCTCGTAACTTCTCAGCCTCCCCCCTTCGTACGTTTTTGTGGCTTGTCCATTGTTTTACGATTAGCTGTCTATCTCTCCCAATGTTGTGCTCCTACATGCCGGTCTGAGCAACTAAATGAGAATGGGCGGGCCTCAGGCAGGCTGCATGCGCTTGCCCACGGGGACAAATAAATGGGTGGGCCAGGACCGCGTGACTACAAGGCCGCGCTAGGGGAAACATTGGGACTGTTCAGAGTCCCAAACACCCGTGGACTGTTCAGAGTGGGCGGGCTTTTACCGTGCTACAAGGGGGCCGCGCTGCGTCTGAATGGACTGCTTTATAACACACACATTTTTCCGGGCGGACCAGCCCCAAAGTACACCGTCCCACCGGGAAAACTCCCGGTACTCCCGATTGCCAGTCCAGGCCTGGTGAGACGTTACATTCTAGTGACTCGGAGGATGAGAATGCTGCCAAAGATGTGTGTGACAATAAATGCAAAACGGCTTATACAGCTGACGTTTTGCCAACTCGGCTTACCTGTCGTCAGTTGGTTTAGGAACACAAAAGAAATGTTTTCTGTTATTTCTGCACTTGTTGTTTGTGCAGCTCAGCACTGGTAGGTAATGTGTTATGTTACACGGGGTCAGTGACACAGCTCAGCCAATCCAACGAGTTTGCGTCACTACCAGACTGGAACAGCCAATGAGGAAGGCAACATGTCTCTGAGCATGTCCAGTGTCGCAGCACTTGCACGTACTCTCACAAGGGGGCAAGAACTGATGTTGATGTCCTACATGAACCTTTTAAATAGCTAGTAACACTAATTCACCATAGGCACCCTTTAAGTCCAAGTTAATTAAATAGGATTGGTCCAACTAATTTTACAATCATAAAAACTACAATAGTAAGTTAAGCTTGTCTAACCCAGGTAAATTAAGTTGGCCCAACAGAAATGCCTAACTCTGAAAGAAAGCCATCTAATTGCGTGGAAATACCTTTCATGATTTATTTAAGCTCATTCAGATTTAAAATCACTTTATTTGCCAAGTTTGTGAGCACAAACAAGGAGTTTGACTCCGGTTTAAATCACTCACTTTACAGAAAAGCATTTATGTAGGTTTTTACAGGAATTTAGGCAATTACTGATAAATATAAGTGAGGAAATAGACTGTAAGGAAATAAGTACAAAAGAGCAAAAATGCAAAGTGACAGTATAGTATAAAAGGAAATGTACAGTATAGTGCAGAATAGTATAATGCAGAATTTATCGTCGACACTGAGTGCAAACCAGTATCATGTGTTCATTAGGTAAAGTGGTGAATAAAAACACATGTGAACAGTGGGTTATTTTACAGTGGTTTCCTGACACTCTGTGACTTTTCACATTTCAACAGAGCAACAGACTGGGGGAAGAAACTGTCTCTGGTCAGTGTGGTCTTTGCATACAGTGCTCTGTAACTCAAAGAGTAACTTTACAACATAAACAAAAAAACCTGCATGGTATGAAGGGTGGAAACAACACACACACAGGATATCTTGCAATTTACCAATTGGGCAGTGATAGTGTAATAATGTTTTACGGTGGCAGTTGTTTGAAAACACAGATATACAGTTTGTCACAATATGAGAACTAAAAATAAATAAATCAATCAATAATTAATGTTGCATACTGATTTTCTTGCATATGAAAGTGCTTACAGAATGGATGTCAGTAGTTGAAGTATATTTAAGTGGATTGCTATAATCTTTCCAATAACTTATTCTTACTTTTTTACCCACCAAAGCGGGTACTGCTGCTAGGTCTTTATAATACAGGTTGTGGAGATAGGATGTGCTTAGCGGACCACCCTTCCCTATGGCTTTGAGCAAAGGGGTTGACCTCTGTTATCACAGACTTATCAGATTGGGGCTATGTTTCTGAAATATACCTTCAAGAACATTAATGGAACTTAACAGGAAGGGTATTTCCCCTCAGAACTAATTAAATGTTGTGCCTTGTGTGTGTGAGAAATGTTCTAATCTGAGCAATGCTGCAGCAAAATCTGCTTAATTACTTTGGGGAAGTTCTTAATTACATCGGCGTCACTACTTGAACATGCACTATCTGCTTCAACTGCCGAATCATCATGTCATCAAATATTTTAACCTTTATAACTGAACGGAGGGGCAGTGGTGGCCTGGTTGTAGGGTGCTGACTTACTGATCCGAAGGTCGGGCCATGTCTCTCACTGTCTGTGGTGAGTGTCATGTATAAGAACCATTGCTGTCGTTTGAAAAGAGTAAACCATTGGGTTGCCGTCAGTGTGTTTCTGCCCTGCGATGGCCTGGCGAGCTGTCCAGGGTTTACTCTGCCCTCGCCCAGAGTCGGCTGAGATGGGCGCCAGCCTCCCAACGTCCCTAATTAGGATTAAGCGGTTTAGAAATGAATGGAGCTCTACAGACACATCAGGAATTTTTCTCACACACAACAGAAGGTCCTTACACATCTCTCTGGAGGTATAAGTTTCTGAATCAACTCCAATGTTGCCGCTAAAGAATCCAGTGGAGATATTTTCACCATGAGCGTATTAGAATGCACCTGCAGTTACACAGTACACAGTGTTTGATTTTTTTCACTTGGTGCGCTCTCGATGAAGTGCTTTAAACCAGCAATTATTAACAGTAGATGTGGTCTCTTTTTAACTATCCAAGGCACAATAATGCTAAATTTATTCATTTATTTTTTTATTTTGATGACGCCATCTTTGAGCCCATCTCAACCAACACTGCTGTCTGGCGAAGGCGTGGTAGACCCGAAGGCGTGCTTGCCCGACCATCACAGGGCCAAGACACACACAACCATTCATATTCACACCTACGGTCAATTTGGAACAGCCAATTAGCTTCATGTGCATGTCTTTGGACTTTGGGAAGAAACCGTAGTACCCAGAGGAAACCCACGCAAGCATGGGGAGAACATGCAAACTCCACACAGTAACGCCAGAGAACAGGAATTAAACCCAGGACCTTCTTGCTGTGATACTGACATGCTAACTACTACACCACTGTGCCGCCGCATACCGGGTAGACATTCTCATGAATATACGTAACTTTGGCTTTTACAGAAAAATCATGAGTTTTGTTGAATCATGTTTTGAAGAGCTAATACCAAAATACTATTATTGATACTGTTGAAAAATGTTCTCCTCCTGAACTTCGTCTTAGTCACTTCTAGCACTTAGTCACTCACAAACTGCTTACTCCTATTAGTGTCACGGGGATGCTGGAGCCTATCTCAGTCGACACGGGGCAAAGGCGTGGTACACCCTGAACAGCTAGCCAGACCATCACAAGGCAACACACACACACACACACACACACACACACACACACACACACACACACACACACACACACACACACACAC
>JBCNYH010000007.1:13171769-13192996 GCA_039654325.1 Tandanus tandanus | reverse complement strand
GTGTGTGTGTGTGTGTGTGTGTGTGTGTGTGTGTGTGTGTGTGTGTATGTGTGTGTGTGTGTGTGTGTGTGTGTGTGGAGTATATGGCATTGTACTCTGTGTATTTGTGTCTATGCAACACATTTCTGTAGTTCAATGTACATTGAAAGCATACAGACGAATAAGGTCTTGGACCAACGAGCTATATAGTATAGCTCTTTGGATTTCTCACATCTCTGGAAATTTACTGAAGAGATGTACACCGTTCTTCCTTTGTTATTAACTCGAATGGTGTTTTGATGATGGTGGAGGACAGTACTTTCTAAAATCTCCTATACGTAGGTGTATAATTGGGTTGAGGTCAGTTGACTATGAAAGGCATAGCATATGATTTCCACCATGCTTATGCTCATCAAATAATTCAGTGTGTCCTTGTGCACTGTCGATGGGGATATTGTCATCCTGGGAGAGACCACTCCCATCAGGATAGAAATGTTTCATCATCGGAAAAATATAAAACAAGGACTTTGTATTGATTTGCAGTGACTCTTCTTGCTAAGAGGACAAGAAGATTCAATAGATGCCAGAAATACTCCTCCAAAGCATTACAAAGGCAGCATTTTTCCCTCTCTTTATTTGTGACCCATATCTGCATAGGTATTTTGTAAATAAGAGGACATTTTTCTATTGAAAAAACAATATGTACTGTGCCTCCTTTTCTCCACAAGCTTCTTGGAGCTACAGCCATAGAAGATAAATTGCAGGAAGGGGTGCCAGAAACTATTAGCTGTTTGACCCTTGCGAATATTAAGATCTGGGTTCTCACTGGGGACAAACTAGGTGAGCAGCATCAGGGGATACATTATTATAGATAGTGTCCTTGTAATACCCAATGCAAGATAACTGTTTCCACTTGTTTCTTATGTTTCAGAAACAGCAATGAATATTGGCTACTCCTGTAATATGTTAAGAGATGACATGAATGAGGTGTTCATAATCTCAGGTCATAGCACACTTGAAGTTCAGCAGGAGCTGAGGTAACTTGCACCTAGTTTTAACGTTTAACAGTACTTTTTGCATTTCATGTCTTACATGCAGCCCACAAGGTCAGTTTACTCATTCACTCATTCTCATTCATTTGCTGAACTGCATAACCCTATTACCGTTGGCGGGAGACTGGAGCCTATCAGCCGATACTGGGGGAAGGTGGGGTAGGTGGGGTACCTAATGAACACCTAATGTGCATATCTAGAACACCTAATGTGCATATCTTTTTGTTTTTCTTTTTTTTTCCTTCAGAAATTAATATAAATTCTTGACTCTTGTTGTTGCTTAGAAATGCCAAAGAGAGAATTGTGGGTCCTAGTAAGGAGAGGTTCAACAGTGACCAAGATGTGAGAAAGACTGATACGTTTGCCAGTGACTCTGTGTTTGAGGAAACCATTATTGCAGAATATGCACTTATCATTAATGGACACAGCTTGGTAAGGAGTTTTATGTGGAGTTATTGTAAAGCTGAACAGGTTATGAAATGACTGCATGACTCCCTGAGTATGAACCATTTATGGGAAAATAGAAAACACGCTAATGTCGTCTTTGTTCATGTCTGTGGTCTGTAAGTATTGTAAATTTGTCTTGAAGTATTTTAACCTTCTGTTAAATAATCAGCCTGGGGTTAAATGTAATTGTGATGGAAACCTCAGATATATATCTCTGACTAACTTCTGTGATCTTTCCCAATAAGATACCAATTTTCATGCTTCAGGAAAGTCTGGGGTTTTCATACCTTCTTATATTTATATCAGAAATTATTAAAATTTGACCATGGGAAGGGTTTTCTCAGGCTTACAGACTTTAATTTACATTAATTTGTGCCACAACACAACAGCCTTGTGTTTAGCTAGCCATTACTGACACGACGCTGGGTATATTCAAGTTCATACTGGTGTTAAAACATCCTTGAGTCCCAAGTCTCACAGCAGCCAAATCTCTGATCTCTGTTCTGTAGGCCCATGCACTGGAGGCAGACCTGGAGCAGACCCTGCTAGAAGTGGCCTGCTTGTGTAAAACTGTGATCTGTTGTAGAGTAACTCCTCTGCAGAAAGCTCAGGTGGTGGAACTGGTCAAGAGGCATAAAAGAGCTGTTACGCTGGCCATCGGCGATGGAGCCAATGATGTCAGCATGATCAAGAGTAAGAATGATAATGCATTCAATTATGATACCTGAATTTAACCTAATGTATGTATGAACATTATACTGACAGTCATGTTTACTTGAATCTGCTAACATTCTGACGCACTAGATCATAGGTTTCAAACTCGTGGGCCAAATCCAGGCGTCAACTCTTTTTATTTGGCCCGTAAGAGCTTTTAAAGAATATAATTATCGTACATTCTTTGCATCAAACATTACCATGAAACCTAATGAATTATCCTTAAACTAGGTGGCGTCATCCTATTTCATGTAAACAGCTAGTCAGTATTCGAGCTAGTCATAACTCAAGAAAGATTGCATGCTAGCCTGTCGCTGTTAAGCATTGTCAGAAAATGTAAGTGAATAAAGGAAAAAGAGGACTAATGCCTAAATGAATCATTTTGCCATGCAGATTTCATGGTCGCCCTTTAAGAATAGATGTTCAGTGATTATTTGGTCCTCGATCACCTTTAAATTTAATGATGTTGCCCTCAGTGAAAATGAGTTTCACAATCCTGCACTAGATGCATGGAAAATATAGGCACTGATCAGGTATGGATGGCATGGCGGTTCAATGCTGCTTGGGTTCAAATACGTTGATTGATTGGGGTGTTTCTGTGTGGAGTTTGTTTGCTCTTCCTTTGTCTGTGTGGGTTTCCCCGGTGCTCTGTTTTCCTCCCACAGTCCACAGAGATATGGATTAGGTCAAACTGGCTACTCTAAATTGCCCACAGCCCTGCCTCTTGCCCAGTGTCAGCTGGGATTGGCTCCAGCACACCCACAAGATGTAATGGATAAGTAGCAAAAAAAATGAATGAATAATCATATGCTATAATATTTGTCTTATACTGTAACTGTTTTTATTTTTTTTTAACAGTTTATAATCACATATTGTAATGTTATATTTCAGATCAGATTGAATATAAGCTCTGTATTGTTAATAAGTGTATGAAGCGGTGGTCTGTGTTGAACTTCTGTTCTTTTCAGCGGCCCACATTGGTGTGGGCATCAGTGGGCAGGAGGGCATGCAGGCTGTTCTGGCCTCAGACTACTCCTTTGCCCAGTTTCGCTACCTGCAGCGCCTCCTGCTGGTCCATGGCCGTTGGTCCTACCACCGCATGTGCAACTTCCTCTGCTACTTCTTCTACAAGAACTTTGCTTTCACGCTGGTGCATTTCTGGTTCGGGTTTCTGTGTGGCTTCTCTGCACAAGTAAGCCCTTAATATTTCCTGTAAACATTAATGACCGCAATATCATGAAAATATGTATGATTTATTCTCTGTTCCATATCAGACCGTGTATGATCAGTGGTTCATCACCCTGTTCAACATAGTCTACACATCTTTGCCTGTTCTTGCCATGGGCTTGTTTGACCAGGTCAGAAATCTAGAGTCATGTTCACAAATATTCCCTTAACTCCAGAATGTTAAAACGTGAACGTGAAAATATTTACAAAATGTTTCTCTGCTTTCTGACAGGATGTAAATGAGCAATACAGTCTACGCTACCCTAACTTATACCAACCTGGGCAGCTTAATCTCTTGTTCAACAAGCGGAAGTTCTTCATGTGCACCATCCAGAGTGTATACACTTCGTTTGTCCTCTTCTTCATCCCCTATGGGGCTTTCCTGTGTGCTGTGCGAGATGACGGCTCTCACATATCTGATCAACAATCTTTCGCCGTTACTATAGCAACCTCATTGGTCATTGTGGTTAGTGTCCAGGTAACATTATTTTACTATCAATTATGTTAGAAGTGTTATACATACTGTACTTATACATGCATGTGTTCTGCTTATAGTAAGTGCTATCATTTATGAACTAAAAATTAAAGCTCACAGACATCTCATTAGTTAAGCCTCTATTTCTCTATTTGCATAAATGATAGACCGGAATTAGTGAATATATTATGATAAATATAATAATATAATTGTAGTATAAATCTTACTTTAAAGTCTCGTATTATTTAGATTTTGGAGAGATGGCAGTGTTTATGTTTTTGTAACATTAATTCCAATACATTCACGATACATTTAGAAGATCGCCTCATCACTGTTTGTTTTGCACTTCACACTTCACATTACTTGTTATTTTGTACTTCTGGTTGGATACTAACTACATTCTCATTGGCTTAGCTTTGTACTGCTACTCTGCTCAGTGGCAATAAAGTTGAATCTAATCTAATCTAATCTAATCTAATGCACTCTGATTTAATCTAATCTCCAGGCATTATTTATGTCCCTCCATGGTTTGAGGGACACAGGATGCTCTAATACCTCCAGACATTCCTCTTTCTCGTGCTTGTCTATGACCAGAGACAGCCTAATTGCAAAATAAAATAAAAACTAATTATTTATCCACCAGGGTAGATTAAACCATCGTATATGGAGGTCAGCGTTACTGGTATAAACCACATTCTAGGAAATAAACAAATTCCCTACAGCTGTTACTTCAGGTTTTAGAAGGGAACTGTGTCAGATGGTTGATGTATAATAATAATAATAATAATAATAATACTTATTATTATAATTTATTTAATAATTTATTTATTATTGTATGTGCAGAGTTTCTTTTGTATCCGAATGCTGTGTCTCTTTTTCAGATTGGTCTGGACACAAACTACTGGACTGCTGTAAACCACTTCTTTATAGGGGGTAGTTTGGCCATGTATTTTGCAATACTGTTTGCAATGAACAGTAATGGCCTCTTCAGAATTTTTCCAAACCAGTTCCCATTTGTAGGTGAGTGTAACACAACACCACTTTTATAGCCTGAGAGAGTGACTCAGCCTGTTATGATTTCTATATTTAGATAGAGTGCATGCCGTCTGAAGCTCTCCCAATACATCTGTCGCACAATGTGTTTCTTCTATTCTAGGCACAGCACGTAACACTTTAACTCAAAAAAGCGTGTGGCTGGTCATTCTACTTGTGACGGTGGTTTGTATTATGCCGGTTGTGGCCGTACGTTTCCTCAGGACTGACCTCCATCCTACACAAACTGACAAAGCAAGTATATGAAATTTAAAATCAAGTCACGTGTTGTGGGGCGGCATGGTAGTGAAGAGCTTAACATGTTCAGGTTTTAAGTTTGAGTTCCGGGCTCGGCGAGGGCGTTTCTGTGTGGAGTTTGCATGTTCTCCCCGTGCTTGTGTGGGTTTCCTCCGGGTACTCCGGTTTCTTCTCACAGTCCAAAGACATGCACATTAGTCTAATTGGCTACTCCAAATTGCCCCTATGTGTGTGTTGTACTTCCGATGTTCTGGCAAACTGTTTGGGTGTGCTCCGCCTTTAATTGGCTGAGATAGGCTCCGGCCTCCTCACGACCCTTGTAGGATTAAGCAGTTCGGCAAGTGAATGAATGAATGAATGAATGAATGAAGTCACGTGTTTTAGCTCTGAGAGTGCAAAAGTAACTGCTGTTCTCTCGTGTACAGGTGCGCTTGCTCCAGCAGGCCAGCAGGAGGCAGGGGCCTCGGGAGCAGAATCTGAGACGAGTGCGCAGGACCAGTTCCCGCCGCTCTGCCTACGCCTTCGCCCACCAGCAGGGATATGGAGAGCTCATTACCTCTGGCAAGAACATGAAGGTCCCCACGTCCTCCACGTCAGCCATCCCTGGTGCATCTCCACAGAGGAGCAAAAGCTGTAGCGGTTGGATAGAGAACATGAATAGCAAGGAAACAGGCATGAACCATACAACAGCTGCTGAAGAGACTACATATTCTGGATTTACAACACACCCCAGACATGGAAGCAAGCACAGCCTAGAGATGCTATACACAGTCTAAGCAACAGACAATACATAATGTAGAGCAAGCTGAAAACCCCAACTCGGTGAAGGTAAGGGGATTTCTCTGAAGTCATGTCCAGAAACAAGGAGCAGCACCAGGTCAACATGTAGGTACTCTGTGAAAAGGCTGGGCTAGATACGTGACTATATATGACTACAATCTGAATTGTTCTTCTCATCCCAGTGTGATATCAAGTACAGTATGCTCCGGGTGTGTTCTGTGCTGTACTGCTATATGGGGAGTAGTTCTGGGTGGTCAAACAGCAGAAGATGTGCACATGGGGTGGCTAAAACAACAGCAGCATTGCACAGCTGAGACTCCAAAGATAATACAGCACAGATAAGATTCCTCACTTAACTTATTTACTCACTCGTGCAAATGCTCTCTTTTTCTCGAGTCAAATTGTGAGTCGCTGACTCAGAGTACGAGCTTTCTACTCTGTTTGTTATGATAAAATTTCTACTCGATTTAGTTTTCATTTAATTCCCCTGACTAACTGAGACAAGCATGCGGATGCAGAAATGTTGTGACAGATTTTGGAGAATTTCTACAAAGCCCTTCATATACTTCCGGGATACTGCAGTGCAACTGAGTTAATCGTGTGCAAAATGTCAGTGCAATTATATGAGGTACTGGGACACAGCTACAGTCTTTTCAGGATTTCTATTTGTAATTAGTTTCAATACTATGACCAACTTGTATGTAACTTATAGTTTCAAAATTAGAAAGAAGGGGTTTGAAAGCAATGCGGGTATTTAAAAGAAAAGAAAATGCATAGTTTAGCACACACTGGAGGAAAGATCACTGTTTCAGCTTCCTGAACCAGAAAAACATGTATTTTCTTTCAACCAATCTTTAAACAATCAGTAGAGGAGAGATAACTCAGACCCCCGCAAGGCTGCCATGCTTTGCATTTTCAGCCAGTCATATCACGTCATCTGAGCAAAGTGTCTCCTTCTGAATTCCACTGATAGCTAATATTCCAGTTAATTGCTGTAAATTATTATGGACATTAAGGAAATGGCCTTTTTCCCCCGCTTGTTTATAACTTCTTGTAGCACCCTGAGCTACCACTGCTGGCTCCTGTCAGATAGTATTCACATTCTCTGTGTGGGGCGGCATGGCAGCGTAGTGGTTAGCATGTCCGCCTCACAGCAAAAAGGTCCTGGGTTTGGGTAACAGGTTCGGCTGTTTCTGTGTGGAGTTTACATGTTCACCCTGTGCTTGCGTGCATTTCCTCTGGGTACTCTGTATTTTTCACAGTCTTAGGCTAATTGGCTGTTCCATATTGCCCCTAGGTGTGAATGTGAATTGTGTGCGTGTGTGTTGGCCCTGCGATGGTCTGGCGAACTGTTCAGGGTGTACCCCGCCGTCACTCAGTGTCGGCCGGGATTAAGTGGTTTGGCAAATGAATGAATGAGTGACTATTAAGGTATCTTCAGCATGCTCAGCACAATTTTACATGTAAACTAGCCTGCGATAGCTTCATTAACATCTTGCCTCAGAACCTGAGCATCACTCCCACAAGTTGCATATGTCCACTACAAATTAGATTATTAGATACGCTCTTTTTGTAGGAAATCCATGAAAGGTGATACCCATCGGTTGGTTCATATTTCCTGTCCTGTTTGAACAGCCAATAGCAGCGCACTAATGACGTCCAAAGGACACGAATGGCACATTGCTCTCACACTCACAGTGGAGAACTTCTTCCGATGTTTTGACTGACAGAAATCATAGTGAGGTTGCATAATAGTGGTTGCAGAGAAATCAGTCTGAACTAGTTATCTTGATGTACTAGGTGGCATCACTTAGTGTAAAAAAAAAAAATCTGAAAAAATGTGATTTTCTGGTATGGGAAGCTGAAAGTCATCTTTCTTCTTCTTGCTGAACATTGTGTTTTCTTAACTTTTAAGACAGTTGAAAGAGTTTGCACATACTGATACAATTAATACCTCTACCTGAACACTTGTAATGTTTAATCAGCAACTTGTTCCACTGCTTGATTTTGATTCATTTCCAACTTTTTAAACTGATTTGAAATATACATGTGCGCATGTAACATATTTCGCTTAAAAGATCTTAAGAGCGACTCATCAATCCTTAGCAAACAGAAATTACGCTACGGTCCTATGACCTTACAATAATGTTCATGATTTATAATAAACTGCGCAGTGTAAGTTTTAGACTAGAAATCTAGATTGCTTGCGAGTTATTATTAGCATTCTTAGAGCACAGCATGGGCTGATACTCTCGGTTCTGACAACAAGGAAATGAAGAGCTTAGCCGCACAACTGTTTTTAAAGAATATAACTACATGTGCATTCACTGTTTATGTCTCATTATACCTCTCTAGTGTCCATATACCATGTTGTAGTTGGGATAAGGCTTGCATGCAGACCACAGAATGATGTAAAGAGCAAAAGTGCAGAAGATTAAGGTTAGAGGTTCAGAGGCTGCACAGCTGTGCCTTTCATCCCCCTCCACCGACAGGTAAAGCTTTTCCTGTGTACAGTAACTACACTGTCTGCAGAAAGGGTGAATAATCGGGCATTCGTTTCACTGTCCTTTTTTTACAAAAGGAAATATCTGTGCCTTTTTAATTTGACTCTCAGTAAAAAAGGTTTTGTCCAGTATTTATCTCTCTGCCATCAAGGCCTTTTGTTTTGTTCCATGTTACAAACTCTACAGATATCTGATGTACAGAATAATCTTTAAATTAATATTTTATGTTACACTGATATGTATGTTTTTTTTATGTATTTATTTTAAATTATAGGGAGTTTTGTTTATATGGATGTACAGTTTGCCTCATTTAAACGAATGTTACATAAGTTAAGAATGTATAAGAATTTCCTGCTGTGAATTTTGTCAATGAAGACCATGCAAATTGTTTATCACTTTTATTTTTCGTGCATGGATTTTATACAATTCATTTTACTTTTTATATGACATAAAATATCCGTTCTGAGCTGGTCCCTTCTTGATCGTGATCTGTTTACTTAGAGTTTATGAACTTTAGTGTGAGCACAGAATGCACACATGGAGTACATTCATGTTGAGAGTGACATTTTGAGAGAGTTAGTTAGGATACCATGGCAACCAAACAACAGCTTATGTTCCTTGTTCATACAGATGTTCTACTGCATAAACAGCACATCAGGTAACACAGGAATCTTCCACAATCTTTTTTAATCAGTACATAATTCAGACAGATTAAATTATATTGATTCAGACCTACAAGCAAGAAAATGGGGTATACATGTCCCTTTTCCCATTGCATTAGGGCAAAGATTAGAACCATTAAAATCGACTGTTTGAAAACTCTGGAAAAAAGACATCTCCCTCAGTTTTTATTCTTCTGTGAAAATAGCTGCTCCTCCCCCTGGCCTTGTTACAAAAAGGCTCTGCTTTACCAGAGCTGCTCGTCGAGCATCAGGCATGTAGTAGCGCTCCTTCACTGTCCGGAGAAAAGAATCCGTCTTTTCAGTGGGTACCATGGAAACAGCACAGCCTCCCCATCCAGCGCCTGTTAACCTGGAACCCACTGCACCTGCCTCTCTGTGAAGAACATCATGTTACAACATAATGTCAACATTACAGTCTTTTTAAACATAAATGAGACAAATGCTAAGATTTCATTTCTAAAAATGGTTCTTGACTGCTGTAACAGAAAAGTATTTCACTCTATTATTAAGTGATTGCAGGTATAAATCCTGATGATGGCAGATGTTTGTGGTTGGGAGCAAATAGATTGGACTGTCTGGGTGGGTGGAGTGAGGCACTCTTTCTCCCCTATCACTCACAGCATCACTAGCTAACCATAGATTTAACTTAATCATGTGTGAAGAAGAGGGTAGACAGAACCGAATTTAGTATAATATATAGATAGAATAGAATTTAGTATAAACGTGACACGGGAACGGTGCAGTCTGATATGAAGAAAGTTACACAATATGGATTTCATGTTTTTAAAGGTAAAGTAAGCACTTTTTTCAAACTGAAAGAGTTTCTAAAGATGCCAGTGTCAACAAATTATTACAAGTTGTAAACTAAGCTAAACTACATTTCTATCAAAACTTAAATGTTTCAATTTATTGTTTACTTTCGAGTGGTTTGCATAGCAAGACTAATTTCAAATAGAAATGTAAGATATGGAAAAAGAAGAATTAAACAGTTGTCTGAGGGTAGGACCTTAGGAGACCACTACAGCAAAGCAAGCCTCGTATCATCAGCACCGCCATTGTTTTTATCTTTTTTTAGAGAACACAGGCCGCTTTCTATCACAGGCAGTCCAGAATTCACTCAATTCAATAAAGCGCTGAACTCATTTTTAAAAGATTTAAGCCAATCTGCAGAAATTCAGACAACAGTCCATAAAAATCCCCTGAGCTGTGATATCGTGGAAAGCTTGTACAAAGTCAGAGCTCACCCTTCATGCCACAGTCATGCTTAAAAATGACAAAAAAATATATATATATATATACACATCAAAATCTCGGTGTAGTGTGCTTTTATTGCTTATGTTTCCATTTAGCTTATACCTCGATGTTCCGTTTCGGTGACTATTCAGTGACATTCACCTCGCTCTTCATAAATAATTGTTATTTATATTCCTACATTTCCCATAAAATAGGAATTAGCCTTCTGTACCTCAGAAATGCAAAGTTACATCACTCTATGTCCCATACTTATTTGAAATTTGAAACTTATTATAAGAGGGCGGCATGGTGGTGTAGTGGTTAGCTCGTTCGCCTCACAGCAAGAAGATCCTGGGTTCGGGGCGTTTCAGTGTGGAGTTTGTATGTTCTTTCTGTGCTTGTGTGGGTTTCCTCCGGGTTCTCCGGTTTCCTCCCACCGTCAAAAGACATGCACATTAGCCTAGCTGGCCGTTCCAAATTGACCCTAGGTGGGAGTGTGATTGTAAATGATTGTGGGGGTTGCCCTCGATGGTCTGAACATGCAGTTCATGGTGTATCCCACCTTTGCCCAGTGTCAGCTGAAATAGGCACCAGTTTCCCCACAACCACAAGCAAATGATTGAGATGAGTGATGAGTTAGTGTAAGAAGTTTTCCTCTCACTCACCGACAAATGTCCACCAACTGGTCCAGCTCTGTGCAGCTACACTCATACAAGTCTCTGCAGCTAGTATGGCTTTGGTTCATTAGCTCTCCAAGCTGCACAACAGCATCAGCAGGTGCAGAATCACACACAGACTTGAACTGCAGAACGCGTGCCGCTTCACTGTACACGTGCCTGGCCCGCTGGTACAGTCTAAAGTTGGCCACTGGAGTTAGCACAGAAACAGAGATTACTGCATTTGATCCATTTACATGTAAGTGGACAAATCAGATGGTCCTGATTTTTATATTCTGTATAGGTCCTCTATGCACTTACCATGCTGTGTGTTAGCACTGAGGATATTGTCACACAGCTGCTGAATGGTGATTCCCAGAATCTTACAAATTTCTTCTCTGCTGTAGGGCTCAGGGTGCAGGACTTCATGCACCAAATCTAGCATCTTGACCAAACTCGAGCCCAGTTGTGCTTGCAGTTCTCCCAACTTCTGCAGGCTACTCCATTCTAGGCCTTTGACCTTAGCAAGTATCTGTGAACAGAGTGAACAAGATTCCTCTTGGACCTCCTCTTGTTTTATAACATTTTAAAAAGAATTTAGATTTTTAAGGATTTCTTCAAATCTATGTACACATAATTTAGCGCATTCAGTTTTAAAGGTACAGTAAGCTAATCAAAGACCCTACTATCCTTTTAACAAACAATAAAGACAATTATTTGCCAAAGGCAAAGTGAATATCGCCAAATGGTTCCCGAAACAGAGCGACAATGGAACCATTCACTGACATCCACCAAGCCTGAGGGAAATATCTGTTTAAGTATAAAAATTGAGCTCCATATCAACGTCTTTCTAACAGAGTTGTAGTATATAATACATAGGCATATATTAAGAGAAAACTAAAGCATGACAGTGATCATATCTGCTCCATCACAGTGGTCATGATGGCGTGGTTAGAAACTCATTCAAAGTTTTAAAAAGTGCTTTTTTTTTTACCTTAAAAAATGTGATGACCACACTACAGTTTATTACATTTTTAGGTTTCCAGAATCAGTGACCATGACAACGTGCGTTTTTGTCCATTGTTTTGCTTGTTTGATTAGCTTGTGAAGTGGATAATTAACAATTATGCACCAAAGGCGTGGTGGATGTTGATGGGACTATTCAATTCAGTGACATTCACTGAGCCTTAGGTGCAAAATTGTTGAAACATATACTACATGGGAACAGAAGCAAAAAAGCAAACCAAAGTGAAATTTTCATGATTGATTTATTTTCTTTTACATTTTCTTAAATAATGACAGACACAGGTGAGTTTGAGAGCCTATGCAAGCATGTATCTCTTTAACTCTCTTTATGGTGTCACAATACAGTATCTCTCTTTAAGACTATTAGTATGAACAATGTGAAAACAATGAAGAGCAAACTAAATTGAGACTTCTAGTTTATATTTACATATTTTAACCATGACACTGAGGCAGGTCAGGTGAGCTCTGTGCTTTGTGCTGACTAATAGCTCTGTTGTAGCAAACTGCATCTTTCCTGGATTGTTCAGTGTACTTGTACAAAAGTGAAAGAAAACCATGCTCTCATGTTAAGGTGTTTTTAGTATATACTATGAGAAACAGGAGGTAAAACAAATGAAAATGAGAGTTTATGGTTTATTTTTCCATTATAAATTGTGATCATGATGTTGCCACCTATTTTAATGATTTTTAATTCGGAGAGGCAAATGTCCAAATTAAAGACTGATCAGTCAAAGAAGCACGTTCAATGAGAGCCTGATACCACCTAAACGCTCCACTGAACGACACAGGAAATCATTCCTACCTGTGGCCATTAAACTGTACAACTCCTCCATATAGCAACAACATCCACTGTTATACACTTGCATTTTGCACTACATTTATATTCTACTGTTTATCATATTGATAATCTTGTACATATTACTCACTGACAGGATTCATTCTGTATCTGTTAATATAGATATTAGTAACTTCTAATTTTATACCTGTATATCTTCATCCGCTTAATCTGGGGTGGGGTCGTGTGGGCAGAAGCCTAAGCAGTGAGGTCCAAACGTCCCTCTCCCCAGCCACTTCCTCCACCTCTTCCGGGGGAACGCCTCAAACCAGCCAAGAGACATAGTCCCTCCAGCGTGTTCTGGGTCGGCCCCGAGGTCTCTTTCCGGTTGGCCATGCCCGAAACTCCACACCAGGAGGTGTTCAGGAGGCATTCACAGAGGAGCAGCGGTTCTACTCCGAGCTCCTGCCAGATGACAGAACTTCTCACCCTATCTCTAAGTGAGAGCCCTGCCACCCTGCGAAGGAAGCTCATTTCAGCCACTTGTATTCGCGATCTAGTTCTTTCAGTCACTACCCAAAGCTTGTGACCATAAGTGAGGGTAGGAATGTAAATCGACTGGTAAATTGAGAGCTTTGCCTTCCGGCTCAGCTCCCTCTTCACCACGACGGACTGGTACAAGCTCCGCTTTACAACAGAGGCTGCTCCATCTTTCCCTCACTTGTGAACAAGATCCTGAGATACTTCAACTCCTCCACTTGGGGCAGGACCTCTTTCCAGACCCAGAGTGTGGGTGGGTGGATGGATGGATGGATGGATGGGTGGATGGATGGGTAGATAGATAGAAATTTTTCTAATATTGAGACTTTATCTTGTTCTTTACTTGGTATGGAGCAACTGCGTGCACACAATTTCCTCCAGGATAAATAAAGTATTCTGATTCTGATAATCAGAGATAGTGTACCAATCAGATTGCACTGTTCCCATGAATTATATTGTGGTGCCGGTGCTGGACTCATGATCGAGAGATTGTGTCTCATTCCCCGTTAGAATCCCCATCGTGCTAAGACCCCTGAGCAGAGTCTTAACCACAAGCACTGTCCAGTATAAATGGGTACCAGTAAAAATAATAAACTTTTAATAAACTGGGAAGATAACCTGCAATGGATTAGCATCCCATCCAGGAGGAGTTGAACTCCTAGTCACTTCATGCTAAGAAAACCGCATATAAGCTCCGCCTGATGAGCCAGTAGGCTCGGATATAAAGGTCCAACAGACTTTACCTTTACCATGCAGTATATACTAAAATGCAATATGATGAGCTCCTCACCTTCGTAGCAATGCGGCATTCCACCACTCTAATGTTGAAGTGTGACGTGGCTGCCTTGTTCATCTCCACACAACTGTTAGCAATGACAAAGACAGCACCATCTGGAAGCTTCACATCTGTGCTCCTCAGGGGATTGAACTCAATCAGTTTAGCCTTAAGTGATAACCATGTTGAGACAACACACATTTAGAAAACATATATAAAGAAACCAACCAAGAAGTCGTCAAATTAGATCTTCTAGAAAGTAAAGAACACGCAGGTTTCAGATGCACTACTGCAGAATGTCGTTATATACGAAGCGTGCCTTTGAAAAGAGGTGTGCAAAGCTTTACTTTACACTTATCATACGCATAATGATGACAGTGAAATATATTACAGTTCCCTCTTCAGCAAGGAAAGATATGGATTGATCCATCCCTCCTCCTTCGGTTCCGATATAGCGTTCACATTTGGCACATGTCTCAGCCAACAATACCTGTTAGGGAAAAAAGAGGATTATACTCTTGTGTGTGAATTCTATGCATTTAGCTAACAGTGGATTTAAATAAAAAGACATCTCTGTACATGTAGATTATATGTAAATTGTAGACCACATACAGTCAGCAAACCATCTAAAGACTGTTACCAATCCGATAAGTGGATTAATTATCAACTATTTAAAAAAAAAGTTATGACAATCTAGACCATCTATCCACAGTCTATAGACTTAGATTTCTTCAGTTTATACCAGAACACATTTCAATGCTCTATTCTTAAGAATTTGAATTGTCCTATCCCCGCCCCATTTTTCCTCCCCTAATTTAGTCATAGCCAATTCCCACTCTCGAGTGTGCTTCTCTATCACATGGCCACCACCAACCAGTAAGGGGTTGGGGTGGAGACAAGCAAGACACGTGATGCCAGCCATCCACATTTTCAAGCTACTGCACATGCATATTTGGGGCAGTATACCACATGTCAGAGGAAAGCTCTCCACCCCACTGTATGCATGAGCTCACAGACCATGATTGGCCGGTGATTGCTTAAATGACAGGGAAGCGAGCATATGCCATTCCTTCCCTGGCTCCCGGCCATGGGTGGCATGTGCTTTAACATGGACCTAAACTTGCGATCTCGGGGACTTGCATGGCAGACCCTCAACCAAGTGTGATTTGTAGACGTTCTACAACATTAAATTACAGCATGTTGTTTGTTAATTATCAAAGAAATGAATAATTGGGAAACTGCTGTAGTATAAGACAAATAAAACACTTCACACCACACCATTACCGGAAGATAATCAACTTCAGGACAGCATCACACCATCTCATTGTTACTTTTCCAACAACCACATTTCCTGTCATGTTTTATTTCCTTCTTTGTTGGATGGCCGGTTTTACAGCTGCAATTGGGAACAGACAATTAGCCTATTGTGCATGTCTTTGGACTGTGGGTGGAAACCGGAGTACCTGGAGGAAACCCACATACACACGGGGAGAACATGCACACTCCATACAAACATGCCCTTGCTGAGTCCAGGACTCAAACCCAGCACCTTCCTGCAGTGAAGCAGACATTCTAGCCATTACACCACCATGCCATACATCAGAGATTGATGACCAATATAGTCTGACTGAATTTAATCCTGTATTACTTTGGAGAGAGACTTCTGGTTGGCTTCCATTGTAACCAGGCCAGCGCAGCACACCAGAGCGCTGGAACTAGACAGGCCTGAACTAGCTGGAATTGTTCCATCCACAACACACCGAATCCCAGCCAGAGAAGACAAGCTCAGCTGTTCCTGAAATGTACAAAAATGCATAAAACATAACCATGGCTTTCAATGTTAGGATTTTAAAAGCACTCTAAGGATGAGCCATTTTATCTGCTTCTCTCACCTGAACACCTTTGACTCCACAAAGGAAATAATAATGCCATTGAGGATTCTCTGGGTCTATGGTGAGTTCATTGACAGGCACTGTAAAATCCCTGCAGAAAATCCCCCACAACACTTTATTAAGCCTTTATTTAATAAAATGATACAACAGTGCCATCTTTAGTTTCTTGTATGATACTCCTTGGACCCAGGAACACTTACTTGTATTTGGGGTCGGTGTTGGCCAGCTGGATTATCTGAGAGTTGTTAACTGACACAGCAGCAAGGATATTTTGCTCAATAGCCATAGGGAGGACGGCATAACCGCAGTAATCAATGTGTTCTCCTGAAATGGATTTAATCTCATCTAATCATGTAGTCCATCTCATCTAGTACAATCAGTAGCATGGGTGTGAGATAAATTATAACCAACCTATTAAATTCACTCTGCCAGGAGCACAAGCAAAAAACAGAGGACTTTCTTCATATTTTACAATAAACAACTTTTTGAGTTTCTGTAATCTGTAAAGGGAAAAGGACGAGTAAGATACAATTTTACTGATATAAATAAATATAATGTATAATACACATTTGTGCCAGGTGACAAAATCAGGTTTGACTTTTTTCTTATTTGTTAGTGGCAAAATCAACACATGAACCAAAAGCATGGTATCAAAAACAAAATAAAATAACAATTAAAAAATAATAATAATAAATAAATTATATATATTGTATTAATTAATTATATAAATCCTATACATATCACTGAATGTTAACACTGCAATCTTTTGAGGCCTACGACAGCCAATCAGAATTACAGGAGCAAAAAGGCAAGGATTCAATTTACTCCATAAATTCAGCTGAATCTGTGCCTTTTTTGTGCCTCATCAGTAACCTGATTGGCTGTCCCAGGCCTGAAGAGATGTCGTGCAAACATTAAATTATACAGTTATTTTACATTATTTTATTCCTCTGGTTTCCTGCCACAGTCCAGAGACATGCACATTAGGCTAATTGGCTGTTCCAAATTGCCTGTAGGTGTGAATGTGAGTGTAAATGGTTGTGTGTGTTGGCCCTGTGGATGGTCTGGGTGTACCCCACCTTCGCCCAGTGTCGGCTGAGAGCCTCCCTGCAACCCTAATAGGATTAAGCAGTTCAGAAAATGAGTGAGTGAGGGGGCAACTGATTAGAGTTCGAATCCCAGCACTGCCACCAGGTTTCTGTTGGTTCAACTGCTCATTTACATTTATGGCATTTGGCAGATGCTTTTATCCAACTTACATTTCATGTTTTTTGTAGAACTGAGCAATTGAGGGTTAAGGGTCTTGCTCAAGGGCACAACAGTGGCAGCATGGTGGTACTGGGGATTGAACACTGGATCATTAACCACTAAGCCACCGTTGCCTCAAATGCTCCTTTCTCAACAGTAAGTGGCAAACACATGAGCAAGTTAACATGTCACAAGAACACTTGTAATGTGGTTACATTTTTTTTCAGTACTGTCACATGTACTTGTGGGAAAATGGCCTGAACTACTTGCTTTTCTTGATGGGGTTTAATATTTTAGTACACTGGTAGTCTTACTGCCATCTACTGGTGATATTTAGTAGATATAATGGCTGGAAAAAAAGATTTCAAACTATTTAATTTACCCAAATGTCTTGGTATTCTCTGGTATCCTTTTGTTAAATTAAATTGTTCAGCAACTGGCTACAGAAGAAGGAATTCTTGTTTCAGGAGGAATGAAAGTAATCAAGAAAAAACCCAGTGTTTTTTCTGTCAGGCAATTCCAAGTCAGTTAACATGCTAGGTAGCTTGTGTTGGGTAGTGTCAACATATTAATAGATAGTAAAGTCAGAAATGCCATAACTGAGATTTTATTATTTGTTTTGGTCTTTTCAGCCTGTGACAGAGAACAAAAACATTTTAAGTAGCACATTTTGGTGGGTTTTTTTTCTCTTGAATGAGAGAACAATTTTTTTTCTCCCCATAACCAAACTTCTGACTTGTAGAATATTCCAAATATCTAAAATTATTATTCCAAAAATTATAATAGATAGAAATGTTTCATGTAGCATCTGACTGTTTATTTGGAAGTTTTTTAATAATGAAGTTTTAGGCCGGGCTGCACCATGGCATAGTAATTAGCATCCGCCTCACACCAAGATGGTCCCAGGTTCGGGTCCCAGGCTCGGTGAGGGCGTTTCTGTGTGGAGTTTGCATGTTCTCCCTGTGATTGTGTGCATGGGTTTCCTCAGGGTACTCCGGTTTCCTCTCACAGTCTAAAGACATGCACATTAATCTAATTGGCAGTTCCAAATTGCACCTAGGTGTGAGTGTATATGGCCGTGTGTGTTGCTATGCAGTGGTATTGTGAGGTGTTTTGGGTGTACCCCGCATTTGCGCAGTCAGCTGAGATAGGCTCCAGCCTGCCCGCGGCCCGATTAGGATAAGGTGTACAGCAAATGGATGGATGGAAGTTCTAGGCAATGCAAAAGTTCTTTTTTTTTTTTTTTTTTTTTTTGTTTACATGCACATACATGGTTGTTAAAAAATCCCAATGTTAAAAAAATACTTATGTGTAATCATAGAATCAGAGGAAAAGAAATATTAATTTGTATTTTTTTCCTGCTTTAATACACTTAAAGAAACAAAGGACGATTGAAAACGTTTTTGCTCTTTGAGTTTTATCAAATTGCTTTTTTTTTTTTGTTTTAAAACTGAATTCAATCTCTTTTAAATTGTAAATTTGAATATCACGTGACATGATTACCACGCGTATTCATTAATAAAACGCACCAGCAAACCCTGACAATTACAGGAAAACTACACAATTTCAGTGTTGTTTCTTAATAGTTTAAAGAAATGAGTGTATTTATTTCTGCACCATGGACTCTGTGGTGTTCAGGATTAGCCAGATGTCTGTGCTTGTTTCATCATAATGAAAATAATGGCATAATGGAAAAATCTGTAAACATTATTTTAAAAAGAAATATTTACGGCCGAGTAGATTTTTGACAGGAAGTGACGTAATGGCATGTGTCCAAGTTGCTGGTAAAATTCACAGACTACTAGTATTTTATTTACTTGTATTACTTTTGCAGCTGCACATAAACTGGGTGAAAGGAAAGGAGTCTGTTCTCAGGGATGTTCTCTTACCTGTCGTTGTCTCTGGGTAACACCTTGATTTTTGGTGGATTTAACGCCATTAGGACACAAATTGAAATCGTAGACACTCTGTAACCTATTTTCTACAACTGGAGCAGTTTATCAGGTGACGGAGATATCCGGAACATATTTCCAAACTATACGGAAGAAGAGGGCTTCATTCAAAAAGCCTTGGATTGCTAGCGGAAGAGAATCAGCTCTGAGAACAGCTCCGTTCGCTCAAATGTCGCCCTGGTCATAATAAAGGTGTCACGCGTCTGACCTGGGATCAGAGCAAATGACACGTCTTCTGCGCATGCGCAGTACCTCTTCCACTTTGATTATTTTGAAACGCGGAGGATTGTGGGAGCGTTTCGGCCCTATTCACCGGTCAAAATGTCTGACATGGAAGATGATTTCATGTGCGATGATGAGGAGGATTATGATCTGGTAAATGAAGTAACGGATATAGTTTTATTTGCATGTTGTTTGCTTTTTATGTGAGGTTAATATTGTGTTTTGGAGTTCAGTTCGCATGAGAGAGTCACGTTAGCATGTTAGCATGTCAGCGTGAGAGCAGGTAGCCAGGTTACCTCTGACTGGACATTTAGCTACCGCATACAGAGTAGTTAGATTAGCTAGCTCGTGTTTGTTAATGGTTTAATTCGGCTTGTGTTCAGCTCGTCAGGTTTATAGGACAAAATGTGATTGAAAAGAACTGTAGTGGTAGAGCTGTGAAGTTTGTAATCTGTTTTGTGTCGTTTGGTCGCTGCAGTGTACAGTATTATGGTATGCTAAACGCTACCTTGCTAGTTAGCTAGCCTGGTGCAGCCAGAGAGCTGTCACTGACCCAGTTCAGCTGGTTCAAAGTGAAATAATAATGTATAAAATAATTATTTAGTATAATTTAATGCCTACACTGACATTGGGCGATAAGCTGATGTATGGTGTTCTTTACATGGACAGTAAAGCCGTCAAATTCAGTGCCGTGCACATGAATAATATAAAAATTATAGTTTATTATTAGCAATAGCACCAAAAGAAATTATTCATTTTATTTCTTAGTGTTATGTCTTTTATTATTATGTAAAATGCCGATTCAAGTGTTGTGAAGTACATAACCGAAGTAAAGAGACAACAGGTTGTCAGATTATTCATTTAGATATCTTCAGTAACTTTATGCTATCTCATTAGGCAGCAATACAACCTGAATGGGCTGCCAGTCCATCTCAGGACACACACACACATACACGCACTCTGGGCCTGTTTCACTACCAACATATTTTAGAAGGAGACATGAAAAATCTGACATTCTGTAATAAACCTGAGCAGGCAGAGATTTGCCAAACTTATTAATCCTACTAGTGTATTAGTAAGGCTATTGCAACCGACTGTGTGTGAAGCCGGGGTACACCCAGAACAGCTCGCCAGCCCATTGCAGGGCAAATACTCACACTCACAATTAAGGGCAATTAGTCTAATGTGCATATCTTGGGACTGTGGGAGGAAACCCACACAAGCACAGGGAGAACATGCAAAGTCCACATAGAAACACCCTGACTGTGCCTGGCACTCGAACCCAGGGCGTATTTGCTGTGTGGTGGATGTAATAACCACACTGAGAAAGTGAATACTATCTGACACATGGGAGCTTAGGATCCTACCAAAAGTTACAATATAAGAATCAAGTGGTAAAATATGCAACTAATAATTAAATTAACAATAAGATAGTCGATAAAATGCATGCTAAGTCTATAAATAAAATAAAAGCAAAACAATAAAAGTAACCTAAAATTATTGGCAAGAAAAGGTAATGTAAGGTGAGTTAACTGAAAAAAAAAAATTAACTTTTTATTTTTTTATTTTTATTTATTTATTTATTTTTAGCAACTTTTAAAAATAAGTGATCATTTTGGAGCCTGATGTTTAATGGTGTCTTCCAGGTGCAAAATGTAATTTTGCATGCAGATGTGAATTAGATTTAATTCAATTCAATTCAGTTTTATTTGTATAGCGCTTTTTACAATTGACATTGTCACAAAGCAGCTTTACAT
>JBCNYH010000007.1:13151523-13171669 GCA_039654325.1 Tandanus tandanus | reverse complement strand
GTTATACCACAACTGTAAGTCCTAAATAATTGCAGCAAGAGAGTTTATATCACCAGCAGTGAAAAGTCGTCTTCGCAATGGGTTTAGATCTGAGTGCAGATCTAAACCCATATGGATCTTCATCAGCAGGAGCGAGGGGCTTCCAAGATGACATATTTACATATTTGTTTTATTTCAGAGCCAGAAGAATAAGTGTGTACAAAGCCATAAATGTTTTTGTTTGCTTAAAACCTGTACCTAAACCTATTTTACCGTTCATATAAATCCAATGGCTTTAATTCAGTTATCAATCATTTGAAAATAAATGTAAATAATATCACCTTGAAAGTATTTCTAAACTATCTTTTAAAACAGAGCTGCAAGTTTGGCTTTTGGTCCCAACATTTTAGCAGCTGGATGTTGTTTGTAAAATGTGCTGTATGTATAAATATTTTGGTGGCACAAAATTTACGAACCTCTTAACCTATTTCCAGTAGACTCACGAATCTCTGTGACATCTAGATTGCTTTCCATTTTAGTTGGGCATTGAGTGGAGTGAAGTTGTTTGACTAGAGGCACCAGACTTCAGCTTCCGCTCTACTTCTGCTCTACTTCTTAAAAATTGAAATATTTCCGCTTAAAGTGGTTGCAGGATTTGCAGTGCAGGGGATGTATCTGACATATGCTGAATTACTTTACGAGCCATTACTTTACTGCTTAGCCTGGCATGGTGTCTTGTTAACTAATGTGGCGTTCTCTGTGTCAAATTTCAGGAGTACTCAGAGGACAGCAACTCTGAGCCAAATGTTGACTTGGAGAATCAGTACTATAATTCTAAAGCCCTAAAGGAAGATGATCCCAAAGCTGCTCTGAGCAGCTTTCAGAAGGTAAACCAGCACTCTGTTGTTTACATCACATATTAATAAAGTTTACTGTAAATGTATAATGACTGCATTTTTATGTAAAATGTAGGTGCTGGAGCTTGAGGGTGAAAAAGGAGAATGGGGATTCAAAGCACTTAAACAAATGATTAAAATCAATTTTAAGTTGGTAAGAATTGCTTTTTGTTACATTACTTAGAATTTGTGGAACTGTGGCTGATAAACATTTTGTGCCTTTTCTCCTAATTCTTTCCCTGTTTAGACAAACTTTCCGGAAATGATGAACCGATACAAACAGCTGTTGACGTATATTCGAAGTGCCGTCACAAGGAACTACTCTGAGAAATCCATCAACTCTATTCTAGATTACATTTCAACTTCCAAACAGGTGTCGTAGCTGTACAGTTTCCTTAACTGGCATTTTTTTTTTACTGTATCAATCCCTCAAGGGAAATTGGGTTCTGCATTTAACCCATCCAAAGTGAGCACACACCCACTCTGAGCAGTGGGCAGCCACATTGTAGTGCCTGGGGAGTATCTGGGGGTTAGGTGCCTTGCTCAAGGGCACTTCAACCATGAAGGTGGAGGAAGGGTTAGGTTCTGCTCACTTCCCCTGCCGCCATGCTTTTTTCCTGCTGGTTTGGCAATCAGACCAGTGACCTTTCGTTCCCAAACCCGCTTTTCCAACCATGGCTGCCCTCATGGTGAATTTAACACATTCGCCAACTCTACCAAACTTTTAACATCAGCATTAATACACCTCAAATAATATTCACATTGAGCTTGTGATATTAATGACCAGTACAAATACATGTTTATGTAATCACATATTTTAATTTAAATTCTTAATGAGCAGTATGAACCAACACCTTAACATGTGTGTGGATAAAACTCAGAAGTAAGGATTAAAAAAGTTCCAGTATTTTACACCTGTACATCAGTTATCAACATTTATAAACAAGCTTTATTTAACTTGGACCTGTTAATCATGAACTGAATAAACATCACTTTATATACTTCATTGTTACATATGGTTTTGTGAAGAATCAACATTATTCTCTTAATGTTAACCTGAGTTTACACTGGGGCCATGATGTCTACAATTTGAAAGAATCGTGATGATCTTGAGGAAACCTGGTGGAATCGTGATGATTGTGACCAAATTTTTGACTGTGACCAAGATTTGTTATGATTTGAGGCTAATCGTGATAGAACATGGGACTAGAAGTAGAGCTTAACAGAGTGTAACAGACCTTGATGCGCCATCGTAGGGGATCTTGATGAACTTGGAAACACAATTCCTTCAAGTTTCATCTCCTGGATGCACTCTGCCTCTTTTTTATACCTCAATCATGCTCCAAGTGTGCTCATAAACCGTGGAACTCTATGCTTTTTTGAGTCAAATGAGATTGCAAGCCCAATATAAACCCAGGATCACCTGGGAACTGAACCATAAGGTGTTAGTTTCGTTAATGAATGTGTTTAAAATGAGAAAAGAAACATGTATTTATTGCTTGTTGCCTCCTTGTTACAGATGGACTTGCTACAAGAATTTTATGAAACAACCCTCGAAGCATTAAAGGACGCCAAAAACGACAGACTGTGGTTTAAAACGAATACGAAGGTATTTATGATGATTTTTAAATAAGCTTTATTATGATCTGTAAACCCTGGGTCATGTAATCTAAACAAACTAGTTTTACTTTATTATAGTATAGATGTATCCTTTTTAGTGTGTGAAGGCAGTGTTCATATGATAAGAATTGTTTTTACAGTCAGTCACTTTTGTGGTTGCATGCAGATGTGTTCAATCACAGTGCAGAGCCTGTTTAAGGACTCTCTTTACTTATACTTTTAATATGTAAAACCCACTCTGTAGAAAAGAGTATTCAGATGCAACCTTCACTGATCATCTCGAATTAACCGACTCTTATTTTTCTGGATTTTTCCTCTCTTTGGACTTGTCTGTCTGTCACTGTAATTAAATGTTGCTTCGTTTATATCCACCTCCACTTTCTGTGATGACAGTAATATATATGTAGGAAATAAATATGACCTCTGAAGGAAAATGACTGTATTACAGTTTTTAAAAGCAGCACGTTTTTCATAAATTTTTGTGATATATAGGACTGAAACTAAATTGAAATGAACACTGTGATAACATACTAATTGAACTAATTTTGTTGCAGTGCCAACATATTTCTAGCATTTTAACATTTATATCTTCATCAATACAGTTAGGCAAGTTGTACTTGGAGAGAGAAGAGTACGGGAAACTTCAGAAAATTCTCAGGCAGTTGCACCAGTCTTGCCAGGTAAAAGAGCACTGATGTGGAAACATTCAGTTTGGATGTGAAGTGAGATTTTATTGTAACTGTTCCATTGTTTTTGTGAAGACTGACGATGGTGAAGATGATCTGAAGAAAGGAACACAGTTGCTGGAGATTTACGCTTTGGAAATTCAGATGTACACCGCCCAGAAAAACAACAAGAAACTCAAAGCGCTCTATGAGCAGTCATTACACATCAAGTCAGCAATTCCTCATCCACTCATCATGGGGGTCATCCGAGGTCCTTTTTCCTTAATATATATTTCTTATTTACTAAATTGATTACCGAATACAGTAAATTTAACAATGGAATGATGCTCCCTTACTGAGCGTACTCTCCGTTTATGTGTGCATGTATGTGTTTGCATGGACTCAAATCTAGAATGCGGTGGGAAAATGCACTTAAGGGAGGGAGAGTTCGAGAAGGCGCACACAGACTTTTTTGAGGCATTCAAAAATTATGATGAATCTGGGAGCCCCAGGCGAACTACTTGTTTAAAGTACTTGGTTTTGGCCAACATGTTGATGAAGTCAGGAATAAACCCATTTGATTCTCAAGAGGTAATTCTAAATTTCATTTGTGGTCTTTGTGTTTGTTATTTTATGATGTGATTAACTTGGGGGATTTTCTAAAATGTTGTTTTGTGGCTAGGCAAAACCCTACAAGAATGATCCAGAAATTCTAGCAATGACGAACTTGGTAAGGTAAGGCAGCATCAAGATAAATAATTAAGTAATATATTATATAAGCTTCCCAGACCACATAAAGAGTCACTTCTTTTCTGTAATATAAGCACCAGCTGCTAAAGTCTGGAGAGTTCTGGTAATTTTAGCTCACTCCTCTGCTCACTGAGCACGGCTGCTTGTGATTTAAATACTGTTTCTCAGACTGGTTCTGGATTACTGATCCACAGGTCGGGGGTTCAAGCCTCAGTTGGGCCCAGTTGCCATTGTTGGGCCCTTGAGCAAGGCCCCTAACACTTAACTGTGTTCATTTAATTAGTCATTAAATTGTCAGATAGCAGAGGGTGGCGTCAGCCAGCGACAAGTAGCCGACAATTTGAATATTCCTCTATCAATGGTAAAAAGTTCAACAGTGAAGGTAAGACCACCAGGGATCCATGACCAGGTCGTCCTGGATCATCAGAAAGATGCCTTTGCTTCACGAAGAGAGCAGTGGAGAAAAATCCCCGTTCCAAGGCCGCAAACATAGCAGAGGGCATCCAATCCAGTTTAAAAACTGTTACACGCTATCTTCATCAAATGGGCTTTTATGGCTGAGCAGCAAGACGCAAGCGTTTTCTTCGACCAGCAAATATTCATTCTGAAATTTTGGGTGTCTACATACTTATGTCCGGTTTCTGTACTATTACACTGAGGATGTGACTTTTTTTTTTTTGGTCCAGGGAGCTGATAGTTCCACATGGTTACATATGTATAATGTACTATCATGAAATATCTCTAAATATTTTTCATGTAATTAAATCATTCTGAAACCCAATGTAGTTCTGATGTATATAATAAATTTTGTTTAATTGCAGTGCCTACCAGAACAATGACATCACAGAGTTTGAGAAAATCTTGAAGACTAATCACAGTAACATAATGGATGACCCCTTCATCAGAGAGCATATTGAAGGTGAGTTTGACTTGTGACCGTATATGGAACAAATACTTTGACCCCCCACGTAGTGACTTAATGACCGTCTTCTGTTTTTAGAGCTATTACGGAACATAAGGACGCAAGTGCTCATCAAGTTAATCAAGCCTTACACTAGGATACACATACCTTTCATTTCAAAGGTAATCTGTTTTCTGTAGAATTTAACTCTGGTGTTGAACATACAATTATTGTGTCTTGACCTGGTGGTGATTTTTCTGCAGGAACTGAACATTGATGTTGTGGATGTGGAAAGCTTGCTTGTGCAGTGTATATTAGACAAGTAAGTCATGGAGACATTTGTGTTCATCAGAAAGCATATAGTTATGTGACAATAATAAACCATGTGTCTGTGCTTATTATTTACTTGTGTATCATGTTAAATTAATTGTTTCAGCACAATCAATGGCCGCATCGACCAGGTTAACCAGCTGTTGGAGCTTGATCACCAGAAGAGAGGTGGTGCTCGATATACAGCCCTGGACAAATGGACCAATCAACTGAATTCACTCAACCAGGCCATTGTCAGTAAACTGGCTTGAGTGAGCACTTGAAACGCCGAGCAAAAACAGTCCGTTGACCCGACACCCAGATGGCTCAAAGGGCTGTCAGAGACATAAAACTCCGTTCAGGTCCTAAAACCCATGATCACTGAATGACACGAAGTGTGTGCTTACACCGGCTAGTTTGTGTTATGCAGCTGCTGATACTTAAACCCCAACAGCTTTATACATCGCAAACAACACAGAAACACCCAAAGAAAATCGCCTGTTCTGAGTCCTTGAAGTCTGTTCTTTAGACTGTATTGGAATCATCTTGGGAGCTGTTCTTTTAATCACATGTCTTGACATTTGGTTATAGTAAACATTTGAAAGGTAGAGCTTTTACCTTTTTTTTTTGTTTTGTTTTGGGGTTTTTTTTGTTGTTTTTTTAAAAGCTCTGTAATAAATAAAATGAACAATGTTTATCTGTTGAACACACATCAAAGCATGGTTTGTTTTTGCTTACAAATCCCCTTTCCATGGTTTCCAAGTTATTCTGGTTTTCATGAATAAGTAAGATTGTGATGGATTTAGTAAAAGATCTGTACCTGTGAGATGGTTCATTCATGGCATGAGAATACATATTAATGAAGCTCAATGAAATTACAGCTACACTGACTTTGAAACCTCACTCCTGCTCATAACTTGTTCTACTGCTTCATATTTGAATAATAAATAAAAAGATGAATTTGTTGCTTCAGAAGATAAATGAAATTGATATTTTATGTGGGAGCAGGAATGAAAATTTCCATCTGTGGAATGGACAGTATTGTTGTATGAATTGTATTTTATATTTGCTGGAAAATGTAAGAATATGTAGAGTATTGTGTTTATAGGTTTATGGTTAAGGTTCAAGTCCTGGGGGCAGGTGTTTCTGTGTGGAGTTTGCATGTTCTGGCTGTGCTTGTGTGGGTTTCCTCTGGGTACTCCATTTTCCTCCTACAGTGAAAAAATATGCACATTCGGCTAAATGGCTGTTCCAAATCCCCCTAGGTGTGGATGTGAGTGTGTATGTGTGTGTTGGCCCTGCAATTTTCTGGCGAGCTGTTCAGGGTGTACCCCATCTTTTGGCTGAGATAGGCTTCAGCTTCCCTGTGACCCTAATAGGATTAAGCAATTCAGCAAATGAGTGAGAATGGATCTGAACATAGGGTCTGTGACAGGTCATTGAATCCAAATCACAACACCTCAAACATATGTAGACTTATGAATAATGCAGGCAAATAATATAATGTGGACTGCTGCAGGGATATGATGTATAGTTCCAGAATATCATTGTACATATTTACATAATGACCCTGAATACCTGAAGGGGAAAGAGAAGTTAATGTTACAGTTTAAGAAAGTTATCTATCCCCGATTTATGGTATACTGTATATACATATTGTTATGGCTGATTGGTGTATCGGGCTTGGGTGTTTCTGTGTGGAGTTTGGGTGTTCCTCCGGATACTCCAGTTTCCTCCTACAGTCCAGTCGTGCACATTAGGTTAATATGCATGTAGGTATGAATAGTTGTGTGTGATGCCCTGCAATGGTCTGGCAAACTGTTCGGGGTGTACCCCGCGTTTGCCCAATGTCAGCTGAGATAGGCGTCAGCTGAGATAGGCTTCAGCGTCCCTGCGACCCTAGTAATAAGATTAAGTGGTTCAGTACAGTGGTGCTTGTAAGTTTGTGAACCCCTTAAGAGTTTTATACATTTCTCAATAAATATGACCTAAAACATCATCGGATTTTCACAAGTCGTATAAGTAGATAAAAGAGAACCGAGTTAAATAAATGAAAGAAATATTTTACTTGGTCATTTATTTATTGAGTAAAATGATCCCATATTACATATCTGTGAGTAAAAAAAAAAGTTTGTGAACCTCTTGGATTAGCAGGTAATTTGAAAGTGAAATTAGAGTCAGGTGTTTACAATCAGTGGGATGACAGTCAGGTGTGAGTGGGCACCCTGTTTGATTTAAAGAACACAGATCTATCAAAAACACATGTTTGTGTAAGTGTATTATGGCACAAACAAAGGAGATTTCCGAGGACCTCAGAAAAAGAGTTTGGACTCTACAGTAAGACAGATTGTGTACAAATGGAGGAAATTTAAGACCATTCTTATCCTCCCCAGGAGTGGTCAACTGACTAAGATCACTCCAAGAGTAAAGCGTGTAATAATCGGCAAGGTCAAAAAAGACCCCAGGGTAAAATCTAAGCAACTGAAGGCCTCTCACACATTGGCTAATGTTAATGATCATGAGTCCACCATCAGGACAACACTGAACACCAATGGTGTGCATGGCAGGGTTGCAAGGAGAAAGCCGCTGCTCTCCAAAAAGAACATTGCTGCTCATCTGCAGATTGCTAAAGATCACATGGACAAACCAGAAGGATCTTCGGAAAATGTCTTGTGAATGGATGAGATCAAAATAGAACTTTTTGGTTTGACTATAGCGTTATGTTTGGATAAAGGAAAACACTGAATTCTACCATAAGAACCTTATCCCATCTGTGAAACATGGTGATGGTATTATCATGGTTTGGGCCTGTTTTGCTGCATCTGGGCCAGGACGGCTTGCCATCATTGATGGAACAATGAATTCTGAATTATACCATCAAATACTAAAGGAAAATGTCAGGACATCTGTCCATGAACTGAAGCTCAAGAGAAAGTGGGTCATTCAGCAAGACAACAATCTTATACAATCTAATCTTATATTTGACTTGGAATGGCCAAGTCAAAGTCCTGGCCTTAATCCAATTGAGATGTTGTGGAAGGACCGGAAGCGAGCAGTTCATGCAAGGAAACCCACCAACATCCCAGAATTGAAGCTGTTCTGTATGGAGGAATGGGATAAAATTCCTCCAAGCTGATGTGCAGGACTGATCAACAGTTACCAGAAACATTTAGTTGCAGTTATTGCTGCAAAAGGGGGTCACACCAGATACTGAGATCATTAATTCATTTTCTGAAGTGCTTAATCCTAATTAGTGTCGCGAGGAGGCTGGCGCCCATCTCAGCCGACTCTGGGTGAGCGCAGGGTACACCCTGGACAGCTCGCCAGGCTTTTGCTGGGCAGAAACATGCTGACGGCAACATTTTTACATGCCTCTCACCACAGACAGTGAGGGACATGGCTGGCCTTTAATAACCCACTTAGCTGCTCTGGGGGGGTCAATAAAGAAATTACCAAGTAAAATAGTTTTGTCCAATTTATTTAACTGGGTTCTCTTTATCTACTTTTAGGACTTCTGTGAAAATCTGATGATCTTTTAGGTCATATTTATGTATAAAGTTCTTAAGGGTTCAAAAACTTTCAAGCACCACTGTAAATGAGAGTGAGTGAGTGATGGGTGTATCTTTAAAAAAAAAAAATTTTTATTCAACATTTTATCAACACAATTACATAAACATTACATACAGAAAAGAAAAGACAATAATACAGAGGGTACAGCAAGAAGATATTTCCAAAAACATAAGAGTGACCCTTTAAAAAAAAAAAAAAAAAAAAAGAGTCACAAGCTGAGGAAATGTCAATTCAGCCTCATTAAAAATGTTTGTGAACAGAGTAATCAGTCTTTCGTTCTTCTTATTTTGCTTAACCAGACTAAGGGATCTAAAGAGTGAGTTTATATCAAATACAAAAAGTGGAAACAAAGGTTCAAATACTTTTGTTTATGCAAGAAATATTTTGCATGTAAAATAAAAAATTTCACAATATGTTCTAAATCTTTGTTTTCTGAATTTGCATAGTAGAAGATCACATCCTTTAAAGTAAATGAGTGAGAGAGTTTAAGTTGCTCACAGATATGGCATTTCAGTTGAGGAAAAAATAATTGAGTTTTCTGACATTCAAAAAATAAATGAACCACAATTTTCGTCTTCCGCCCCACAAAAATGAGCATTTGTTTTGTTGTATTTGGACAATGAAGTATTAACAGGGTAAATATTATGAAGAATTTTGAAGTGAACTTCTTTAACTTTGTTGGAGATACAGTATTTATTAGGTAAAAGCCAAGCCTTACACCAATCAACCTCCTGAATAAAACTTCTCCAGAAAAATTTTCCCCGAGGGGTCATTCTGTTTTGAGATTGAAATAGTTTGCGAATAAATGTATCATTACATTTTCTGTCAGTTCTATCAACCCCATTGAGAAGCAATTCACCGAAGGATGAGTGACTCTAGATAAGTGCAGTTAAACCTGGAGGAATTGCTCTCATCAGAAGGTTCAATTCTCTAACAGGAACAGGTGAACCAAAGTGAGTCAGAAACTGTTGATAAGTTTACATATTACCAGATTCATCAAATAAGGATATAACTTTTAGGATGTCATTATTAAGCCATCTTGAGAAAAACAGAGATTTATTTTTGATAGTTATCAAATTCAAATCAAATCAAATTCAAATTCAAATTTATTTGTCACATATAAAATCATACACAGTACAATATGTAGTGAAATGCTTAGTACGACTGTACTAAAATTTTGAAGAATAAGCTATCAATACCAAGAAGAAAAGAACAATAACAATAACTATAACTATTTAAAGGACTTTATAGTTAAAGGTCAATATAAAAAAAAAAAAATGCAAAATAGAAAATAAAAATAAAATATATAAAATAGAATTAAATATAAAATTAAATATAGGATACAAAAATATATAAAAAGAAATATAAATGCAATATAGATGCAATATAATAAAATATAAATGCAGTGGCGATTTTACAAGTAATACTGTCTGTAAAGTGTAAAGTGTAAAGTGTCTGTGTGCAACAATCAGCTGAGTTAAATCTTCATTGTTCCAAATAAGCACTTTATGAGGCGAAACATTGTGAGAGAAACAGTTTCCAGGCGAGAAGACATTGTTGATGAAATTTAGATATGGTGGGTGTGTCAATACTGCATTATGTGAACGCCTTTGAGACGTCATTACCCAAACAGCCAATGAGCTGCCGGGGTTTTTGCCGCTGTTCTGGGCGCCATGTTTCAAGAATGACGCCTTCAGTGTATTTTAGCGTAAACACAGTTTGGTTAGCTTCCGCTAGTCCTGGCTAGCTCCAACCACTGAATGAGTTAGTTTCCGATTTCTGTAGGGGGTTATAAAGTCAGACAGTCGATAAGAGATTGTCGAGTTTTTAAATTTTTAAAAGGTTTAGACGTTTAGCTCGCTGACTTGGTGTGTCGTTGGCTTGGTAACCTGACAGGAACTGTGATGCTAACAGCTACCGTTATGGAGATGAACTGCTTTACCGACTGAGAGAGAGAGAGAGAGAGAGAGAGAGAGAGAGAGATGAAATTACCGAAAATTCACATCTGGAGAGTTTATTAATGTAGTAAAGGAAAGTAATAGCTCTGTCTGCTGGTTTTAAAGCCCCTGTAAAGCCGGCTGGACTGTTGGAAATGACTGTTATGCTAACCGGGGGATGGTCGATAAACAGGAGAAACTCGGATCCTGATCTGTTTATAAAAACAATCGAGTAATAACTAGAATCTGAGCTAATTAATTTCTACCCGGTTTTGATTCAGGCTTCTTTTTTTGGACGCTAGCCAGAGATGTCCATCGATTTTGATAGCGCTGCTTTACACACTCAGCAGGAAGAGGAAGAGGAGTATGATCAGGAGGACTACGCAAGGGAGCAGGAGGTAATATTTCTGCTATCAGGTTACCTGGCACTTCAGCAAACACCTTTCTAGACAGTACTGATCCTGACAGTTCTCTCTTCTCTCTCTTTCACACACACACACACACACACACACACCACTTCAAAGCAGCCAACACACTCCTATGCTGTCACACATCCACACTGCAGTCTGTTGTCAGCTTACAGCCTGTTCATGTCTGTGAAAAGCTTCCATACAAGGAGGATTATACAGGGTTGGTCAACGATGATGACGTCGTGGCAAAAACAAACCAAACACTTTGTGAACATTGGTGGCAGCCGTGGCCTAATGCTTAGAGAAGTGGGTTTGGGAGCAAAAAGTTGCTGGTTCGATTCCCGAACCAGCAGGAGTCATGTGTGGCAGCAGGGCAGCACCCTCCCTTCCTCCATCTTCATGGCTGAAGCGCCCTTGAGCAACGCACCTAACCTCCAACTACTCTCCCGGCACCGCGATGTGGCAGCCCACTGCTCAGAGTGTGTGTGCGCTCGCTTTGGATGGGTTAAATGTAGAGCCAGGTTTCCCTTGAGGGATTAATGCAGTAAAATACGAAAAAAAAACATCTGAAATTTCTCACATTGTGTTTGTTGCAGGGTGTAACAGGGTAAATTAGTGCCTTTCTGTTTCTGAATATTTCTTTATTTCTACAAAATGAAAACTCTTCTCTTGTACTTTTTGAATCTTTTAATTGGTCATGAAAACCCTTTTGAACCTGTTTTCAGACATTCTCCTCATTGAGGTCCTGTAAACTCATTAGTTTATGGGCAGTTTTACAGTCATAGGGATAAGTGCACTTTTCATAATTTCAGCTCTCGCAAATTTAACATAAAACCTAATGTTATTTGACGTAGTGTGTCTGAAAGAGTGATGCACAAATAAACACGAACAGAAAACATAATGAAAATATCTTTATCCTGTGCCATGTAGGGCAATTTTAAAGACTCGGTGCAAATGTTTTTGTCATTTTAATAAAATTTTACTTCAGACACTGTGAACTTTAATTATGAGGGGCTTGTAAATGAATTAAAACCTCCTTTCTCTTCTGTATTCATGATACGATGTTTATTTAGCCTGTTATTTTTTTTTAAAGCCCTACTACTGACTGTGGTGCTTTGAAGAGTTAGTATTTCCGTCAAGGTGGGGATATATATTTGTAAAATACTGCCCTGTACCTCATTTTATTTAATCAATTAATAGAGCTGCTGTGCAAACTTCTCGAGCTACATATGATAATGAGGCAAGTCCTAATTTTCGTCAAAAACGCCTGTCCTTTCCGGCACAAGAATCTTTTACTGAAAACACAAAATATTCCTCATGTTTAAATATTCAGAAAACTGAGAGTTTTTGTCTTTATTCTTTTTGCCCCTTGGGAGGAATCTCTCTCGTTCATATTTTGACACAAATAGCATGAAAAATCATACTTTTAATCTTTGACCCCTGTGAGACACATTTGGCTTTATTACTGTAAAACTACCCTAATACAGTAGTTTATAATATTAGGTTTTCTTGTCTGTCTGGTGTGTTTAATTCTCAGTGTGGTAACAAGAACATTTAAAAGAAGACTGTATGAAAAATAGGCTACAGAGTACTCATTTTTTGTTTTGCTAAATAGTCTGACTGTTCCATCTGTCCAAAAAAAAAAAATTCTTTAGCACACATTTGGTCGGATCGCCTTTAGCTTTGATCGCTGAACAAATTTGTCGTTGCACAACATTAATTTATATTAGTGTTTTGCCAAGATCTACACTGATAGTCATTAAAAACTTTGAGACCATAATTTTCAATGTAATTTTTATTCTGGTGCCCAAAACTGGATTTTTGTAATATGGATAATTTGTTTAGCATGGTGGCTTCAAGAAACAACAAACAAAAGTGTCAAGAATAAATTATGCACATCAATAACAACAAAACAAAATGGCACCTGCCAAAATGAGTCACAACAGTCAGTATCGGGTATGGCCTCCGTTTGCGGTGATACAGGCGGTGATTTTCCGGTGATACAGCACTGCGAAACCGGTCCCTCAAGTGCTGCAACCGGATGTAGCCATCCTGTTCGGGAGTCGTCACTCTCTCTCGCCCTGGACGTGGACTGTCATCAACTGACTCTGTCATGTTGTGGCGGTCAATCAGGTTTCAGATGGTTAGTTGTGTACAGCCCATACACCTCGCTACCTCTCTGTAGCTCAGCCCGGCCTCCACCATACCCATTGCCCGGAGACGTTGTTCATGTGATAGTGGACATTTTTTCATATACAGGCTTTCCAAACCATTCCTGCATATGTGCAGATACACATTGTGTTTTGCTCAAACTGCATTTGGTCCACTTATGCAAAGTGACCTACACATGTGCAGTGAAGTGTGACAAAATGACAACTCAGCATTTTCTCAAGTGCCAGAGTACTGTCATCAAAAAAGCCACAGGGTATACTCCCAACCCCCCTACAAGTACAGATATACAGAAATTTCTCTCTTTTAATGTCTGTCAGTATAGTATTGACAACAGGAGGGTTGAATCACTCTGTAAAGACTTTGCCAGCGCATCCCACGCACTTTTGCTGGGTTAAGGTCGAGACCCTGTGGTGGCAATTCACGTGTGATTATGATTCCTCCTGCTCCTTGAGCCACTCTTTCACTCTTTGACCGAGGAATCCTGGAATAAGCCTGTGGCAAGGAAAAAGTCCGTTGATGGATGATCTGGTCATTCAGATCATCGGCCGACTTAAATTTATTGCCACATAATGTCGCTGAGCCTCAACCCGACCTACTGAAGCAACCCTAGATCATCATTCTGCCTCAGGAGACTTGTGCAGTGGCCACTACTCATGATGGGTATATCGCTTCATGCTCTTCACTACTTATTTTAGCATGCCCACCACCCAACCAATTTTTATGCTTCCTAGCAAACAGAAGCCTTTTATTCTGATTATCCTCATTAACAAGTGGTTTTCTTATGGCCACACAGCTGTTTAGTCGCAGTCCTATGAGATTTCATCGCAGTGTGTGTCTGGAAAAGCTTTTGCTTTAGGTATTAAATATAGCCGTCCGTCTGTCTGATTGATTGATTAATTAACTAATGATTTCACTTTTTGTTTTCAATACAAATAAAATGGCGGCGCTTTGACAAGTTAGGGTTTTGGGGGGGGAATGTCATTGCATGTTCAGATAGCACATGAGCTGGGTTAAAGTGTAAATGCTTTCTGACTCTTGTTCCAGGTTATTTAAATTTTAGTGGACAACAGCTTTTACACAAGTACTTACAGGTTAATATCTAAATAGTTCTGAAGTTTTACAAAGCAACTCCAACTGACCGATTTGTTGATCTGTTTTAATTGGCTGAAAACGCATCCTTTTAATATTCTGTATCTTCTGTGCATCGGTTTAATCCCCAAGGCCTCCTCTCTGAACAACGCAAACTGCTTGAACTGGTATTAGCTTCACCAACTGGTCTCAAATAGCGGTTTTTAATTTTGGGTAATTATGCAAAGATATTTTTCATATTCATTATATAATTATGCAAGTATATAATCCATAATGCTAAGCTAGAGAGGGTGGCACGGTGGCGTATTGGTTAGCACGTATCCCCCCCAACCAGTCCAAAGACATGCACATTTGGTTAATTGGCTGTTCCAAATTGCCCCTAGTTGTGTGTGTGTGTGTGTGATGGTCTGGCGAGATTTTCAGGGTGTACCCCGCCTTCGCCCAGTGTCAGCTGAGATAGGCACCAAAAAGCTAGCAGCGAACAGTAAACGATACACAAAGATGAATTTTGAACAATTGCATGTTCTCCCCGTGCTTGCATGGGTTTCCTCCGGGTACTCCGGTTTACTTACACAGTCCAAAGACACGCACATTAGTCTAATTGGCTTTTGCCCCTCGGTGTGTGTGTGTGTGTGTGTGTGTGTGTTGTCCCACAATGGTCTGGCAAGCTGTTCTGGCTGTACCCCGCTTTTGCCCAGTGTTGTCTGAGATATTCTCAGCTTCCCCGCGAACTTGATAGCATAAAGCAGTTTGGCAAATAAGTGAGTGAGTGAAAGCTAGAGAACTGAATCATACTGGATTCAAATTATAGAACTTAATGTTTTGTACAACACTAACTTGTAGATGTTGTGAGATTGATATCTCTAATGTATTTTTTCGGTGAAAAGCCAAGCTATCAAGTATAAAAATAATGAGACACACTAACTGTATATGTATTTGATTTATTTTTTAATTCTGTTGAGTCCCTGAGGTGTGTTTGTGTTTAAAGACAACATTCTTCCAATCATATGCACGCCGACTCTGACTCATGCTTCAGAAAACTGCTGAATGGTGTACCTGATCCATTATTGGTTGAAGTGAAGAGCTGTCAGGCGTGTCTGATATGACGCTGTCAGCATGTGCTACTTTCCCCCCGACTGACTTTCTTTCTAAATGGAGAAGTGGAAGGAGCACCGCTATATTGTCATCTTGCAAAGGGATTTGTTTTTGTGCACTGGATGGTACCGCTTATGTCTGATGTTTTGCCTGATTTAGGAAAGGGTTTAATAAAGGCTGGTACAATATCATAACTGAAGGTTATTTGCATAGCAGGTTTTGTAAAATGCTTCGTTCTCAGCTGCAGGGGAGGAATGTTTCTGCTCCAGTTAACCAGACTGTATGGACCGAGCCTGACAATAGACAAACTTCAGGCCAGGACAGTACACCAAATGTTCAGGGTTTTTTAATTGTTTATTTTCTTGAGTCTGTCTAGTCATATGACCTTGAATAGATAACAGGAACTCGCGGTGCATGCTTTAGTCACCGCTAACTTCTGAGGCTGTAACGTCTCTGTGTAGTCTAAATGCGTGAACATGAAAGTGTTTTTGTGTGTGAGGCGACTGTGGAAGAAGTCAGGTTGATTCAGGACTCTTTATGGAGAGTAAGTCTGTCTAATGTTTCCTTAAAAAAAAAAAAAAAAGTAGTACCCCTGTATTGTCTAATAACAGGTCTGTTTGTGTAGAGAAACTGGGTGGTGGTGTTTTTCTCAACAGTTGCTGTGATTCCCTATGTGTTGTCTAAGAGTTGCCATGTAATTGTGAGTCACTGTTTCACAAAATCTGAATATGTCTTCTAGCTGCATAAGCTCTTGACTGACCTCCCAGATGATATGCTGGAGGATAGTCATGACTCCTCTCCAGAGCTGGATTACTCAACCTGCAGTCCTCATAGAGACAATGACCGGTAGGTGGGAGCTGAAACACTCGAACAGCATTTGTGTTATTTTAGAGAAACGTGTAAGATGTTTTTATGTATTTTAGACCACAGCATGCTTGGAATGAACAGTCTGATCAACTTCCTGCTGCTGAAACGGTGGGTTTGTTTCTTTTAATTCAGGTGATAGTATGGTTGTAGTGTGTATGTACAGACTAATGGCAGATAAAGAACATGTTGAAGTTTAATTTTTATGTTTTTTTTTTTTTTTTTTCCTGAAACATTTTCCGCCACTTTTATTCAGTGCTTTTGATTTGACCACCCTTTGATTTGTGGCTTGCTACGTGTGAAGTTTGTAGAAATAATCTGTGCACTTTCTTACACTAGTTTAAGTGTAACATGCACCAATTGACTTTCAGTCCTCTCTGTGGTGAATTTTTTACAAATGTTCAAATATTTATGAGAGTGCTTTTGTTGGACACAGGTTGGAATGTACCTCGTGGCTTCGTCTGAATACTCTGGACGCGCTAATGTTGCTCAAATATTTACTACCAGATCATTCTTGTAGTACATTCTATAAGTATGCAAGCAAGTACCAAGGACAATTTGAAAATGCTTTGCCGCTATCTTGCCTGTTCTCTGACCGGGATTTTCAGTGTATACCACATATTCTGAGAAAATCTACAAATGTTTATATTGACAATGGCAAAAATGTTTAAGTCATTTTTAACAATACATCCCTGGAGACATCACTTTGATACTGCAACAACTGGCAACTGCCATTTTCTTTCTGTTTTACCTGGGGGAATATTTTTTTTCTTTGGGTTTTCGGATACTCTTTCTGACCGGTAGGATAGCAAAGTCTAGTGTAGCATGGTATATTTGCATTCTATGGCTTTGGATCGTCCAGGTACCGTTCTAAGTACTTTTGAAATTAAGACTTGATGCAATTTATGTGCTGTTCAAATTAACAGCCAAAGCTGGACAATATTGTGTTTTGGAGAATTTGTAAGTAGACATGACATGCATGTCAAGTGGGAAAAAAAGTAAATTCATATGTTCAAATATGTAACTGTGATCTATAAGTGTAGAGCTGTAGCTCCCAGGACCTACAGATATGATAAATTAAAGTTGATGTGGACAGTGCTGTGTGTAAGGTGGGTGCTGGATTGCATGATGGTTTAGCAGAAAGAGGATCTTTATCAGTGTAGGCAAACAATCTTTCAAGTGCTGTATGTTGTTACCTTCACCAAGGGGGAGGTTATGAGATTGGTTGTTTGTGTGTCTGTCTCTGTATGAGCGTGCCTGTGACCACGATAACTCGAAAACTACTGGACAGATTTACACGAAATGTTAAACAAACATGGGTCTTTGGATGTGATCCGGATCCAGGATGGTTTTGAAATATTTTTTCAACATTGCATTATAGGGCAAGGACGTGGAAATCACCTGGAATGTGCCTGGAGGAAAAAATACAGAGCTCAAAAATAATTCTGAAACAGGCCACAAGGGGGCACCATAATTCTATATCATGTGCAAAACCACCCATATGGGGGAGGTCTGAGTACATTTCTAGTAAATTAATGTTTCGTAGTTTCAAAATATGTTTTCACACTGTCTCATGACTCAATAGAGTCTCATCAGTGTTATTTTTACTGTTATTATAACAGTTAAAATGATTCAATTATTTATGATACTAAAGCATATTTGTTTTCAAAGGGTTACACACTGGTCATCTTTCACAAATTACCCTCTGCCTCTTGCAGCAGTGTTTGAAAATCATGACCTTTTCAATAGTGAACTGGTTTTTCACAAGATCTCTAACGATATTTAATCTTTTTAAAGAATCCTGTGGATGTCTATGACCAGTCCCATCATCAGGGTTATATGTATGGCCATGGTCATGTTCGTCACATCCAGGATAGGACCGAGCATTTAACCCATGGCTGGGATGAACACCAGGGTCAGAACTATCAGTATGAGTCTGGAGAGTTTGTTTACTCCTCTACTGGAACAGCAGAATCTAATGGTACCAATAACTTCTCTGTTGAGGAGGACTATGAACAGGAAGCTTACCCACACACAGATCTTCACTCTGGTGCAGATGGTCAAGAGTATGGAGAGAAAGCCATTGTCAGGAACCACTTTCAGGTAACTATTAAATACATAATGGATGCTTTGCTGTTAGATAGTTTGTGTGTGTGTGTATATACACAGAGCTTTTTACTGAGAACCATAAACTTAAAGTTACTGTGCATGTACATTACTAAAACATTTCCAGTTATATAATTATTAAATGTAAGGCTGTTGAAACACCGTGATTAACTTGTATCCTTCCTTGTTAATCGAAAAGAGAAGTGGTGAAAGTATATGGTTTGGATGCCTATAACTGCTTTTAGAGGAAAGATATGAAATATTAGCTCCTGTAATGTGGATATTATTCAGTATTGTGTATTATACTGTTAAAGAAAAAAAAAAAAAGCAAATCTGTTGGGTTTCTACACACGAGCCTACTGACTCATCAGAGCCGGAGCTTATCCCGGTTTCTGTAGCGTGAAGCAACTAGGAGTTTAACTCCTCACAGATCACCTTCCCAGTATTTCTACTCGTACCCATTTATTCTGCTGGGTGGATAGAGGCACACTTGTGGTTGAGACCTTGCTCAGGGGTCTTAGCATGGTTGGGGTCTAACGGGGATTTGAACCCACGACCTCTCAGGCATGAGCCCAGCACACTAACCACTACACCACCGGCCCCATATTCTAATGTTGGAGCAGGTCAAATGCTGTCTTAAACATATTCAGCATTGTTTATTGTGAGAAGCTATAGAAATTGCAAGTGGATATTTTACATGTATAGCTGGGTGATTGGTTAACTTTTTATTTGACAACTGTACATACAGCTCAGCATTCTCCTGTTTTGGAAAAACATGCAGTTTCTTCTGGTCTAGTGGTTTTGAATGGCTGTGATCAGGTGTATATAAAGATTTAGGCACTGCCTAAAAGCGGAGCGGCAAAAAAATTAACTTCTCTTTCAATTTGAGATTCAATGTGAATTTGTTTTGATGACGCCATTGATGTCATGTTACCATCACGTTATGACTCCCCTCTCCCCAAAGCTTTGATATTGTCTGAAAGTGTACATGTACACACTATTGAGAAGATTTCTTTTATGGAAAACCAATATCACCACAGGGTAGCGAATATGAAACTTATATTTGGATAACCTTTCTGTGACATTTCCAGAAATTTGATAATGGAATAACAGACAGCCAAGATGTTGACTGTGTTAAAGCCAACTACCAGCCACATAAGCCAGCAAGACAACCAAATATGTTCACCATTCCGTCATCTCATCAAAATGGCCACTTTGACCAGCTGCAGAGAGAATTTCTCGATTCATCACCAAGTAAGTCATGTGAAGGTAACATTAAAAAAAAAAAAAAAAAAAAAAAAAATACACCCCCTAATTTCTCCTCAAATGCTTTTTAAAGTATTGAGCACTAATGATTTAAAAGGATAAATGGATTTTAAATCTGAAATGTTTCATGTTTTAGCTACTGTTGATGCACAGGAAATTGCTCAGTTGAAGATTTTAAACAAGGCTCAGTTGAGACAGATTAAGGATCTGGAGCAGAAACTGGAAGATAGCAGGCGTAAAGTGAGATATCTTGAGCATCAGTTTGCCATCGTAAAAGGTAAGTTAATGTCAGTGGGACACCAAAAATAATATTCCAGGGTAGTCGAGCTCTAGAAGACTTTTTTTATGATACTGATTGTAGTGGTATCTGGTTGGTGATAATGAGGCCTGTTTTATCTGTCAGGAGTAGGGTTGGGAGTTTGGGTTGTTGGTACTGGTACTATGTATGTATGTATGTATGTGTGTGTGTGTGTGTGTGTGTGTGTGTGTGTGTGTGTGTGTGTGTGTGTGTGTGTGT
>JBCNYH010000007.1:13092509-13134352 GCA_039654325.1 Tandanus tandanus | reverse complement strand
TATATATATATATATATATATATATATATATATGTATATGTGTGTGTGTGTGTGTATGTGTGTATGTATATATGTTTATGTGTGTATGTATATGTGTATAAATATATTTTGTAAAAGAAAGTATTAGTTTAAAAATAAAAGGAATTATTATTACTTTAGAGTAAGACTTATTTATTGGCTGATGTAAACACCCTTTTCATCTGTGCTATCCAGGTGTCCTTAGCAATAAAAGCAGCTGAAGACAATTGGCAGGAGATGATGGCTAGAAAATGCAAGGAACTGGAGGATTATGTGCTCAGAAAGCAGGAGCTTGAGGAGCAGGTGAACTGCCTGAACACGCAGCTTGAGAAATCTGGTGAGGATCAGCAGGCGCACCTGAAAGCTGAGCTCTCTGCAGCCAGAGCTTTGTGGAACTCTGAAAAGCAGGAAGAGATTTCATGCATTAAGATGCAACTCCAGAGGGACCAAGAAAGTCTTGAAGAAAAGCATCAGGCACAGCTGCAAAGAAAATTAGAAGAGACCCGAGAGGAGGTGCTCCGACAGGGGCAAGCACATCTACAGGAAGCCATGCAGTGCAAGGAACAGGAGTGGAGGAGTCAGCAACAGCTCAAGTAATGATCAAAGACCACAATGACTTATTAACATTTGATATAAGCATTGTGCTGCTGTCATGTAAAGATATACACACTGCTTGCAATAACACATCAATACTCACAAAACTTTTTGGAGGTTGCGGGAAGAACGGCAACAATCGATGGAGGATGTACTGGCTGAGTTGATGGAGGTGCTGAAGGAGGTCCAGGAGTGGAGAGAGGTTGCTGAGGAGCAAGATGGCAGGGGAGGAGGCGTGAGAACGAGACTGAGAAACATGTGCATTCAGGCCCTGGCCAAAGCGGTAGCTAGCAACAAGCAGGAGCTGGTGAAGGTCTGTATTTTCTGGCTCACTGTTGTGTAGTTGCGCTACTGCAAAAATAAACATCATTGTACTGATGACAGCAATGTTTTTTTTGTTAGTTTTTTTTCTTTCTTCAGCCCAGCTAATTTGAAAACATTCCAGTTAATTATAAATCTGAAATGTTTGTAGCATATGAGTTAATAATAGAATTTCTTTTCACTGTACTGAAAAATGTAGAATGATATATAGGTAAAGGTAAGTCTGTTGAGCTTTTTACACCTGAGCCTACTGGTTCATCAGGCTGGTGCTTATCCCCGGTAGTGTAGAGTTCAACTCCTACTGGATTGGATGCTGGTCCCTCGTGGGTTACCTTCCCATGGTACCCATTTATACTGCTGGGTGGATAGATGCACACTTGTGGTTAAGACCTTGCCCAGGGATGTTAGCACAGTGGGGCTCTAACAGGAATTCGAACCCATGATCATGAGCCCTGCACCCTAATCACTACACCACCGGCCCCTAATACTTTTTAAGCTGATGGTATACATGTAGTACTTTTCATACTCTAGATCAATGATTGAATAAAGGTCAGATATTCTACCCATTTTTAGACCTTTATTTTTAATTAACACCAGTGAAGCACTAAAGTACGATTCCTAATCCAACAAAACTTCACAGTTCTTCAGGACACTGCTTCCCACCTCCCCCTGGACAGCCTGTTTGGCTTCCTCCTCCCGTTTATGGTCTTTCCACTATCTATGCGACTGTGCTCTGATTGGTCTTCTTTCTGAAGCTTTTCCATTGCACTGGGCAGCAGAACAGGATGGGCGGGATACTGCTGTGCATGACGGGTGATGCTGGATGAAGGCCAGCTATTCAGAAGGCCAACCATGTCGTGGCGCACTAGTGTACCCAAAATTGGGCCGAAAAAGCTTGTTTACAGCCCAGAGAGAAAACTTAAACATGCGCTAACCTTGTTAATTGACACTTTGGTGTAGTCTAACATGGCTATTTAACACTATAACAACATTTATGGGTTATAAAATTTGGAAACAGTGAAATCTCCCCTTTAATTTGATTATTCAGGCAAAAGATTTTTGCTTATTAAGGACTACTCTATGATTTCATGGTAGTGTGTGATTCATCCTTTTGGGGATAGAACTAAAGCAGTGTACTATAGTTGTATGGGTCTAATTATATATTGATAAAGCAACGCTGACATTGATTTTCTTCTTACGTGACATGTATATTGCAATACTGAAACTTGACTATTGTACGATTATTTATTCTACAGAGCAGTGAGGAGAAATTGAGGCGTGTGCTGAAGGAAACCCAAGAGCGACACGAGAAAGAGCTCAATCATATACGTAGTATGTGCACTCGTACTGCTTAAACCGCTCTGCCTTTTTATTTATTTATTTCATTTCTTTTCTTTTCTTTTTTTAAAAGAGGAATGAACATTTGCATATTGTACTTCACAGGATCCTTGGACCAAAGCAAGGACGGTGTCTGTAGCAGCAAGGGTTGTAAGGACACTGTAGGCAGGCTCCACAAGAAGTGTCAGGAGCTTCAGAGGCATCTGGAGAAGGCCTGTCGTCAGCTCCAGCACACAGTCCGCGAGCACAAGAGCACACTGCATAAACTCAAAGGTCTTTAGTATTCTGCTGTAACTTTCACAGATATTGTTCCCAGGTATTAATATACAGTGCATAACACATTTATTAATGCGGATGCTCCAAGTGATCATTTCCATACATCCTCATCCTTGCCTGGGCTATAACTTCTGAATTGCCGGAGGCACCTGCTTTCAACCTGGTGGATGTGTGTAATGTGATAAGGTGGAGTGTTGCATACTAACTTTCGATCACCTTGACCTTTGACCCCACTTGAAAGGAAAAAGCTTGTCCAGGCCTTATTTCCTGTATATGTAGTTGGCCTTACACATACAGTATTATTAGAGTCTGTGTACTTTAGATCGGGGTTCTCAGTGGTTAGACCTCTTGTCACAATTGAGAGAAATGTAAATTAAAGATGTGTATAAGGTCAATGCGTGCCAGAAGGGTCCCTTCATCTTCCTTATGACCCGGAATCATATTGTGAGCATTATCCCTGAATTTTTTTATTTTTTTTTAATGCAAAAACTTTCATGTCTTTTCTCAAAAATAGCTTTTTGTTGGTTAGACCGTTTCTGTTCTCAGCCCTTCACCTTTTTTTGGCTGATTCCTGTATAACAGGAAGTCAATAATCCCAAATAGTCATCTAAATCGTATAGTGATAATCCGAACAAGAAAACTGCAAAGTGTAACAGTTCGAATTGTTTAAGTGGATTCCAGATTTGAATCCACTCACACAAATATGGGATTTAATTGATTCAGGAATTGATCCCACAGTGGTTTTCAAGGTTACAATTGAAGCACTGTTCTACAAAAACTGTGGGAAAACATGTAAAATCATTGCCAGCAGGAATGCTCACTGATAGAATGGCAGAACGAGGAGGTAATAAAAACTGACATTTTTTTCATTTCCTAAAATTTTCTTTCTACAACTAAAATGCAAAATGGGAATTGTAAACATATTTAAAATGATTTTCCCCATTTATAACAGGTGGTTCTAAAATTTTCTTTGGCACCTTCTCTTGTCGCTGAATTTTTCTTCTTTAAAATTTTAGAAGAGCATGAAGAAATTTTGCAAAAGGAGAAGGAAGCCTATGTAAAAGTGGTTGAACAAGCCAAGCTGGAGTCGTGGTGGGTACTTACATTAAAAAATGGTTTTGCCTGATAAAATCAAAATCGTATCAACATTCGGCCTTCAATGCAAGGTGGACTTTTTCTAATCTGTTACAGTGCTGCAGTCAGTCAAGAAAGTCTTCATGCTGGCCTTGAAGAAATGAATGAACAATATATGAAAGCTGTGCAAAAAATAAGAGGTCTGTGCACTTCTATCAGTCTTCTTTTCATTGACACTGCTGGTTCTGAAGTCCTGTTAAAGATTTGTTTACCGTTTATTGGTTTGGGGGTCTGTAGTTAACACTGATGTGTCGTGCAGGTGACATGCTGCGCTACCTGCAGGAGAGCAAAGATCGAGCGGCTGAGCTGATCAGGGCTGAGGTCCTGAAAGAGAGGCAGGACACAGCCCGCAGGATGCGCAGGTACTACCTTACCTGCCTTCAGGAGCTCCTAGAGGAGGGGGGCCAGACCACTGGGTAAGAGTTTCATTGAGTCTTTTTAAAAAATGGACCATACTTGATATCATATTTCCATTCTGCCTCAACAAATACCAGTGATCTGTCTTTTTCAAACTCAGTGCTGAGAAGAAAATCATCAATGCTGCCAGCAAACTGGCTGCCATGGCTAAAGTACTGGAGACGCCTGTAGCCAAAAAGAAATTTCAAAGAAATCAGGATGGACATGGTACAGATTTTTTTTTTCTTTTTTATACTTATTTTCTGTTGTCTTATTGTTGTTTTTGTGGCAGTAGTAGTAGTTATGCATTTAAATAGAAACCTCATGTCTAACATTTACCCAATGTTTATGACAGAACCATCGGCAAACTCTACAGAAAACTGTCGAGTGGATCATCCTGCTAAAGTGCCTCGATCTCCATCAAGCCAAAGGCATTCAGCCATAACAGAGTCCCATAAAGTTTACAGGAAAGAGCAACTACATCAGATGAAGGTCCTCACTGAGGCCAACTCTGCAGGGAAGGTGTCTCAGCCTGACTTCAAATCTATGAAGACTAATCCTGCTGAAGATCCTGAACTGACTCGACCTGCCACCCCACGTTCTCTTCACTCTCGTCATCCCAAATCTCTCTGTGACTTTGCTTCATCCAGTGTGCATTATAGTACTGTTGGCTCTGGTAATGTGACCCTGAGGAAGCATAGCAGGGAGGAGTACCTGATTGGAACAGAAGCAGGAAAACGCAGTGAGCGTTTTACTCCTCAGGTAACTGTTGATCCTTTCCTCATCGAAGAGGCACCTGTGAGAGATGATGGCCAAAGCGATTGGAGTTTATCCAGTAATGGATCCACTTTTACCAACAACGTTCATCTTCCCTCCTCCTGCCCCAGCAAAAATCCAGAGGCGGTAAACCACTTCTCATTGACTGGCCCTGCTGTAGGTGGCCTGGACTTTGGAAGCAGCGTAGGTGATAACTCTGATGTAACTGTTTACAAAGAGATTGCTAAAAAGCCATCCGGGGTGAAACCCAAGAAGAACGCAAGCATTAAAATGACTAAGAGCAGGGAGCCAATCCCAGGCACCGAGGACGAGGTGATCCATAAAGCATGTCCAAAGAATTTACTGTCACAATTCAAAATGTGTCAGCAGGACAGTGGGTTTGACAGCCCAGGGTCTGTGACTCAGAAATAAAATGCTGTATGCTCCAATCATTTTTATTTATTGTGTGTGTGTGTCTGCCTCTGTGTACATGTTAGCCAGTTGCACTGTGAATTGACTGAATATTGATGTGGTGATCGTCAGGATTTCTTAAACGTGTTTTTGTACTGACTTTTGTGAATTAAAGTTTAAAAATCACACTAAAATGTCTGATATTCTGAAATACCTTCTGCTGGTCATATGCTAGAAAACATATATGCAGTGCATTTAATATGCTGTTTTATTATGGTAAAATATATTTTAATTACTTTAGTCAGTGTTTTGTTGCACACATTATACCGATCGCAGTCTGACTGGACTAAAGGAGCAGTAGTCGGTACAGAAGTATGAAATGTATGTGTAACTGCTCCTTTAGAGTATAGCACAGGCATGTACATTCCATTACACACACACACACCACCCATTCCAAGTTTAAGTTGAACACCGTGGTTGCCAGACTGTTGAAAAATCTTTTTTTTTTAGACTGTATTAATAATTCTTGTAGTTAATAATTAACTACCTGATGACATTCTCAATTATAACATTACTGCACCCTGGAAATGCCTTTTTTTTACCTAAAAGATAAAAATAATTTTTGAATATGAAGGGATTATTTTGTACCGTTTTATTTTATTTATATAATAATAATTTTTATTGATTTATTTTTGAACGTCAGCCTCTCAGTAAGACAGTCCTGGTCTCGAGTCCCAAGCTCTGTCACTTTTTGTATGGAGTGTGCATGTGTGAGGTTTCCTCCGAGTACTCCAGTTTCTTCCCACATCCAAAAACAATGAGTGTGAATGGTTTTGTGTGTATGTGATGGTCTGGTAGGCTGTTCAGGGTGTACCCTGCCTTCGCCTGGACTTGGCTGTGATAGGCTCCAGTAGGATTAAGCGGTTTGGGAAAATAAGTGAGAAAATCTTTTGTAGTTGTTCGTTCTTCATTTATAGAATCACGACTACTTCGTTTCAATTCTTATCGTTTTCGTACCATTGGGTACATTTGGGAACACATCCCGTCTGACTTTCGTGCAAATCAGGAGCAATGAGTAAAGACTTGTTAACAGTACAGATCCACCAGGGGACATGAACAGATAACCTTCAGGGGAGGGTTGAAACTGGTCCCTCTTCACGGTGGATTTGAATTTTCTCTGGCAACCCCTGAAGCCCGCTTGAGGAAAGGTTTGATTACTCCCATCTGTGTGGAGTTCACAGTTTCCTTGCAGGCTTTATGTGCGTGGATGTCTCCGCTCACATGGACGGCTACGCGTGGTTGACTTTGCTTGTGGCCGGGCTGTGTGTTGTGCCCGCACTGCTCAGGACTCTGTGTCCGCACTTCATCCAGGAAAGCGCCTACACACTGAGAGCTGCGCAGCTCGGACTGCGCCTGGAGCGCTACAAGAGGAGAAGCCCGTTTTACAGCATTCTCGACTGTTTTCTGGATTCCGTGAAGAAACATCCCCACAAACCCTTCATCCACTTCATGGGAGAGAAGCTCTCGTACTCACAAGTGGACAGACAGAGCAATAAAGTGGCGCGTGCTCTGCAGAAGGCGGCTGGTTTGAAGCAGGGGGACATTGTGGCCTTGTTCTTGGCCAATGAGCCTTATTTTATCTGGACCTGGCTCGGTCTGGCTAAACTCGGCTGCACTACTGCTTTACTGAACTTTAACATCAGATCCAAGTCCCTTCTGCACTGCTTCACCTGCTGTGGTGCAAAAGTCCTTTTAGTAGCTGAAGGTAAAAGGTTTCATCTGTTAGTTATATATTTCATGGTGAATAGGATTACTAGTGAATGCACAGTGACTGGGACGGATTTTTGATTTTTGCTTATTTGCTGCGTTCTAGAAATGTGTTTATTATGGAGCTCTTAAAGGTACTTTATTGTATTCAGTGGCCACGTGACTTAATCTGAATGTTGATTCAGCATCTACTTAGGCAAGAGTTCTGGTTTAGAATATTATTAACCCCCCCCCCCCCCCCAACACACACACACACCAGCCCCCCCACACCTGTTCACTGGCAGTATATAATGTGCATATACTCAGTGGCCTCTTTTAAAAATAATGGGAAAAGATTATATATTAATAACAAAGTTCTAAATGATCCGTTGAGAATATTTGAACTCTAAAAAAAAATGTTTTTAATGTAAAACGTTTTATTTTTCCCTCTATGCAAACTCCTTTTCATACGTTTCCATTGTTATTATTATTATTATTATTATTATTTATTGTCTTTATAAATATGGATCCCTTACAGTTTTTAAATGCAGCATAAATGGTAAACAAATATTGTTTTGTTTTTTTTTGTAGATTGTTGATTTTTGTCACCAGAAGTAATTACTGACTGATCAAATATGAGGCTGTCCACATAAAATCATGTGGAATTCTTTAGTCACCCCATCACATGAGGCAAAAAAACCCAGACAAAACAAAACCGACCTCTGCATGACAGATAAGCACATATAAACAGTTATAATAATCATATGATCTAATAAACATAATGAAAGTAAAATCTGAACAGATGATATTTGGCAGGAGGAGGATACATCAGCTCTCTGCCTCAAATTTCTTTTGGCCGTGAGCTCCTTCTGGAAAAAGCTGTAAATCCACTGTAAACTACACCATTTGGATCATGAGGCTGTAAACTTGAACTGTCAAACTATTGTTGGGCAAAAGTTTCATAACCTTTTCTGATTTGGGGAACCTCATGTTAAAGTTGCAATAGTATGTTGAAATTAAAACCAAAAGCAATTATTTGTAAATAATTTTCAGTTTATATTGCATTTAAAACTAGCCTGAAATGGATCTATGGCTGTATACTACGAAAGGAAACGCAGTTAACCCGACGGAACAGGAAATAGCTTAGTCATCGCGTCTGCAATGAAATTCAAGTCACAGTAATTATAGAAACAATATATGTCTTTCTCTCTCTTTCCTTCTTTCTCTCTTTCCTTCTTTCTCTCTTTCTTTCTTTCTCTCTTTCTTTCCTTTTTCTCGTTGCATGAATGGAAGAGCCCCTTTCACACGGACAAATCAGAGAAATCTAAACAAACTGATTCGGCATCTTTTAGTGCTTCCAACCTTAAAACATTGCAGGTGCTGTTACACATATTATGTGGGGTGCTAATATGTTCTGGACTGTATTGTGCCCTTGTACAATATGTTCCAAATAGGTTTGAATTAAATAATTGCATTTGTTATTCAGGTTACAGGGCTCATTTTAAAGAAGGGTTCCAATAGATCTGGAGTTGCCAGTGTAAGCTTGTAAAAGGCTTTCTGAAGTTTATCTGGCTCAATTATAGGGCTAGACACTCTCTGATTATTCACACTGAGGAGTGTGTGACCCTGAGGCTTTATTTGTATGTGGTACAGTTGAACTGATGAGTTGAATGTTTTCCTGCAGAGCTGCGCGGTGCTGTTGAAGAAATTCTGCCTGCTCTGAAAGAGAAGAGCATCAGCGTGTACGTCCTCTCTGAGACATGCAGCACAGATGGAATTAAGGGCATCTCTCAGGCCATCACCCAGGCGTCTGATGAAGCGCTGTCTCCATCACTCAGGGCCAATGTTACAATCCGCAGCACAGCGCTGTACATCTACACATCTGGAACCACTGGTAACAGACTACACAGAAATTACAGGCTTTTGGACAGTACTGGATTTACTCTAAACACTCAGCAAACCTCACGAAATACTGAGGAAGCACTTTCTAATGTTATTAGATTGTTACTATACAGAAAGGTGATAAATGAAAGGAAGAGCGGTGACTGTGTTATGCGATGTAAGCATGGGCGTAACCATGTATTCTTTGGGGGGACACGTTCCTCCCCAATATTGGGAAAATACAAATCTGCCCCCCAATAATATACATTAATATGTGACATATCGGATCCGTCTCCTACGATTTATTTTCCTGTATCTGTTTGTTGAGGAAAAGAAACGTGTGTCCACCCCTCTCTCAACTGCACACTTGGTTGCCCCCGGCCCGGCCGCTTTCTTTGAAACACTGCTCTGACTGACACTGTCACAGCCAGGCTAGAGGGAGGTCTGATACAGATGATGGAGGGAGTACCGTTAGCAGCTAAAAAGCGGAAAAAGCAGGACCAGCTAGCAGACATTAGTGTTTTTTCAGACAGTAAGCAAATAAATATCGAAATAATAGTGCTGTTGCCAACATGAGTGCACAATGTTTTTTAATAAATGTGAAAATGTGTATCGTGTTGAAGCGACTCAGTTCACTCAGCAAAGCTAGAGTTGAAGATATAAGCAAATAAACCTATAAGGTAGGCTATCTGCTTCCCCCTCCGAGGCGAACTACGTTTGTAAATCAGTGCGCCCCTCTCGCACACGCACTTAAGTCACAGACCTAATGAGAATGGGAGGAGGATGAGAGTAGGAGGATTGAAAAATATCACATTCATTTTGAGACAAATCAACAAAATACAAATAATCTTGGAATTAACTTAAAAGTCCACTGCACATTCTTGTGATTCCAATCACAATATAATTTTCATATATTAATATAATAGAATTGAGGGAAATGCACTTCTCCTTTTTAAGCGAGAGCTCTCATTTGGACCCGCAAAATGTCTAAACTATGGTTACGCCCTTGTGTGTAAGACATGTGGAAATGGTTTGATGCCACTTGTCTCCTTAAAAGTAAGGGTCACTTTAAAACAATACAAAGTTACACTGACTAATCTTTTTTATCATTTAAAAAATTATAAAAAAAAAAAAAAAAAAACATTCTATTATGATGTTAGTGGCCTCTTCCAAAATAACTCTACAGGTGCTCCAGCACAGAGTACGAGGACTCATTGAATGGTATCATCCATTCATTCATTTTCTGAACCGCTTAATCCTAATTAGGGTTGCAGGGAAGCTGGCGGCCGTCTCTGTGGGAGAGGGCAGAGTACACCCTGGTCAGCTCGCCAGGCCTGAATGATGTTTATAGAAATCATATGTCCTGGTGTGCACAGTCACCACATCTTAATCTCAGACTAAAGGGGCACTCATAGAGTGCAATGTACCGCCACCCTCCAGTGGGATAATGTAGTATATAGGCCCTATATGGGTACTTGTTTTTTAATTACCCATATTCTCATCTTCTCATATTCTGTAGATGATTCAAGACGTTCGACCTTTTGAAGGCCACTCAAGGTCAAAGTTAATTGTCTCTTATGAAAGTCCGTATATATTTTCCTAATAATGTTTTATAGTAGCACAGTGTCTATTGGCACTTGTTTCAAAGTTATAAGTGCTCGATTTCCAAAAATTTGTGACATTGCTTTGACCTTGACCTTTGACCTAGACATTCCAAAATCAAATCATCTCTTGTACTTAACTAAGGTAGTATCCCACCAAGTTTGGTGAAAATCTGTACACTGGTGTGGTTGGGATAGTGTTCACAGACAATCAGAGCAAAGTTAGAACATGTGCGTGTGTGCATACTGAATTTGTCTTGCTTTGGCTATAGGTCTGCCGAAAGCTGCCGCCGTGACTCATGAGAGAATTTGGGCTGCTTCATTCATCCAGTGTGTTTCTGGAGTCACATCTGATGATGTGTTTTACATCAACCTGCCTCTGTACCACAGTGCTGGATTCCTCATTGGATTCACAGGCTGCATTGAGAGAGGTACATCTTTCTACCACATACTACATTATTTTTCTTTTTTATCTGTTTAATGTGTTAACTGGTGAGATGGTGTGTTCATTTTTATAGCGTAAATCACATATTTATATTGTTTTCATTCTACGTTGTTTATCTAGTAACATCTTAGACTGTGACTTGCGTGGCACATAATCTCAGCTTAATAAACAGATAAATGTGTTATAAAGATAAGAAAAACATAACAAGGAAGAATTGTAATGGTTGATATGGTGCATTCTGTGAGGAGATTTAAGGAATGTGTTGGTGCAGTGACTCCGTGGTTAGCACTGTCGCCTAACAATGAGAAGTGCTGCCCTATCTTGTCTGATTTCGTAGTTAATTAAGGTATCAGCCTATACTTGTACATTCTTTGCATTTCCTGTCCTGATTTTAGGGAATTCTTTTGTTCTGCGGAGAAAATTTTCTGCCTCTCAGTTCTGGGATGACTGCAGGAGGTATAATGTTACAGTGATGCAGTACATTGGAGAAACAGTGCGTTACCTCTGCAATACACCAAAGGTCAGCATTTTGTCTTTATATGATATAGTACTGTATGTTCTGTGTATGCTGAGGTATGATTTAAAGCTGTGTATATAACCCACACGGCAAAGTCTGACATCTGAAGTAAGATGAAATATCTGGAATGATAGCTATGACTTTGATAACTTTTACTGACTTTCAGCATACAGCGAGTGTACAAAGAACAAAATTTTGTTGCAGTTGGCTCAGTACAGGAAAAAAATATAGAAGCTGTAGAAGTGGATAGCAGCAAAAATACTATAAAGTGCAGTGGTAAAGTGTGGAATTTCCAGTGCAAAATACAAGAATAATTTAAAAAGAAGATTGTTCATATATGATAAAGTAAATTCAAAAAACTATGAAGGAGATCACAAAAGACATGGTGACCAGTATAGGTACATGAGTCTGGTATGAGCAGCAATTTTCAATTAGAGTTTAGCAGTCTGATGGCATATGGAAAAAACTATTACAGAACCTGGTGGTCCTGCACTGAATGCTACAGAACCTCTCCCTAGAGGTCAGCAGGGGAGAGCAGTCCATGGTGGGGGTGTGAGGGGTCACTGATGATGGTTATGGCTCGAGACAAGCAGTGCTTAAGTGCAGTGTCTTGAATGGGGAGGGAGAGAAGTCCCAATGATTTTCTCTGCTGTCCTCCCCACTCTCCACTTTCCTACAGAGAGAGAATGACCGAGATCACAAAGTGAGGATTGCTATCGGTAACGGTCTACGAGTGGATGTGTGGAATGAATTTCTGAATCGCTTTGGGAATATTTACATCAGGGAGATCTACGGTGCCACAGAGGGAAACATCGGGTTTATTAACTACACTTCTAAGGTTGGCGTGGTAGGTCGTGGTAACTTCCTCCACAAGGTGAGGCTATTTTAACTCAAACACCATGTAAAGGATGCACAGCGAAGAACATTGTGAAATAAGATCATTTCCTACTGTGTCTTTTAGCAATTCTTCCCCTACGCCCTGATCAAGTTTGATGTTGAGAAAGAGGAACCTGTGAGGAACGCAGATGGACTTTGTGTGCCAGCAGCTCCAGGTTCGTCACCGAATGATTATATACTCTGTACACATCAATGTAAACATCATCCTTTAGGATTTAATATAAGGATAAAAATGATCCTGCAGGTGAGCCTGGACTGCTGGTTGGGAAAATCACCCATAAGTCTCCGTTTAGCGGTTACGCTGGAAACAAGGAGCAGACGGAAAAGAAAAGACTCCGAGATGTGTTCTCTAAAGGCGATCTCTATTTCAACAGTGGCGACTTGATGAAAATCGACCATGAAAACTTTGTCTACTTTCATGATCGGGTCGGAGACACTTACAGGTACTCACGAGTTTGGTTTATGAAGAGAAAACAACACTAGGTCGTAGGTAATTTAACAGCAATGCAGGCTATGTGTAATCATAAATAATCTGAAGTGTGTGGAGCTGACTCCGTCTGGTGGAATTTACAGATGGAAAGGTGAAAATGTAGCCACGACTGAAGTATCGGATATTCTCACTATGGTGGACTGCATTGAGGAGGCAAACGTATATGGGGTCACCGTCAAAGGTAGAATCTACAACCCGGTCATGAAATCGCCACACTTGAAATATATTCACCCTTTTCTTCATATTAAATAACCAGACTACAAACATGAAACAAACCAACTGTGTTTAATAGCTGAACATGTTGGCTTTCAGGAAAAAACACACCTTAAACAAATTAAATCAAATAATTGTCATCAATAACATGTATAGGAAGTAACGATGGGGTAGTGGTTAGCACTTCAACCTCACAGCAAGAAGGTCCTGGGTTTGAGTCCTGGGCTCGATGACGGCATGGCCCTGGTGAAGATCCTTTAACAGTGTTGATTCCATACTGTGTTGCCGGCGCTTGTACAGCGGTGTCTGTGTTGAATTATCGAGTGAAATTCGGGACATTAAAGTTTCTGCACTTGTGAGTGGCGAATGGAGAGTCGGAGTACCAGACTACCCTGAACTGTTCAGCTCTCTGTTCATTGCCATGTTACAAAAAATCCGTTTGCATAATCAATGATGATGAAGATTCTTATTATTTTTAAAATTTCATCTTAAGGGCATGAGGGAAGGATTGGAATGGCAGCTGTTGTGTTAAAAGAAGGGAGAGAGTTTGATGGCACTGACACATGTAGAGTTGTAACGAACTACCTACCAGGTTACGCCAGACCGTGTTTTATCCGCATTCAGGTAAGGCATGTTTATAACCCAGTACTGCTGATTTACATACCTTTAAGTCTTTCTTTATATCAGACTTTTATTTATCAAAGCACTCTCCTCTTTCAGAGTTCTCTGGAGCTCACTGGTACTTTCAAGATGAAAAAGGTGAAGCTTGTTGAGGAGGGCTTTGATCCAGCACTCATTCGTGACCCGCTCTACTTCCTTGATCTAGTTGAAAAGAAATACGTTACCCTTACTCAGGAAATTTATAATTCAGTGATTGCAGGGGACCTCAAACTTTAAGTCTGGGAATGAGTACATTTAAAAGAGATACCACAAGAAATGTTTCAGAATATTGCTTTCTGTCTGATTATAATCCTGTGTGTGTGTGTGTGTGTGTGTGTGTGTGTGTGTGTGTGTGTGTGTGTATAATGAAATGACAGTTTTACTACATAAAAATATCAAGAGTGACTGGGCAGAGTTAAAATAAATAAATAAAACGGTGCCCCCGGTGCTCGGAAACCTTGGGGTGTTTCTGGTGATGACGTGTGAACATAAATCTGGCAAGAATCCGTGAGGGAGATACGTGTTGTTTACACGTTGTAGTGATTATAGCCGTGCTGTCATCAATTACAGTAACAACCTGTGAAATGGATGAAAGGACAGCAAATATAAATCCTGATGAAGATAAACATTTCATGAGGCCTTCGAAGGATGTTGGTTGGCAGTGTAGTGCTGTTTTTTTTTTTTTTAAACAGCGGGTGAATGGGGTCGGTATGACTAGCTGTCTGGACCCTGGATCTCCTGAGCATCATCGAACATGGAGTAGAATCGTCAAAACAACCAGGGCAGACTTTGTTTACAGACGGAATTCATTGTTTTTGTGTAACCTTTTTTTGTTTTTGTGATCACTTTGATGCGGTTTTGTTGGAGCCTGCCAGTGATATGCTGCAGGCAATGAAGTAAAAAGATTTGACAGCAGGTGCCATTCTGTTCACTTTTCTCCTGGTAGAAGGCAGGATTTCAACTAGTTCAGTTAGTGAGATCTTTTTAAACATTCATTTATTCTTTTAGCTAAATAGCAAAAATGATTCAGATGAACGTTAGCGAAAGCTAAACTGTTTGAGCCAGACCTAGCTTCAGCTGACATGTTAAGGTTGTCCCCATACTGTGGGAAAAGAGAAAAGTAAAAAAAAAAAAAAGTCTATATAACTTGTTAAAAGAAATAGCCTCTCACCTTTGTTTTAGGTAGAACGCAAGTTTTAGATCATAACTCAATGATGATGTGGTTAGCATAGACTAGCCTGTGGGTTAAAGGTTGGGCTATAGGCAGGATTGGGGCCAGTGGTGTAGTGGTTACAGTTTTGGGTTCATATCCCTGTTAGACCCCCCCACAGTTCTGAGACCCCTGGGCAAGCAGTATAATTGGGTACCAGTAAAAAAAAAAAAAAGTAATAAATTACTGGAAAGGTAACCTGCAATGGACTAGCGTCCCATCCAGGAGGAGTTGAACTCCTAGTTGTTTCATGCTTCAGGAACTGGGATAAGCTAGCATAAAAGCCCAACAGACTTTACCTACCTACAGGCATGATGATATATCATGAGGATTAAAGCCCTAGTCTACAAGCCTTAGGTTGCCTTAAGGTAGCCCTGACTCACGACGGAGGGACAGCAGCTAATTTCATAGCATCTGATCATTCACCAGACATGATAAATTCATCATGAAATACTGCATGGTACCAACCAGCATCATCCTCATCAGCTTTGACTTCATATTCCGGCTTAAACTGGTTCAGCCCGATCCTTTTAGTTTGCTGTTTATGTGCTCCGGAGTCTTCACCATCTTCCCCAAACTGAAACCGGATCGCTCCTCAGAAATGTCAGAAACTGAGGCGTTCGTGACGAACGTTGACATCTTCCGTTTAATGTGCGAGGGGAGATTCATGTTCATGCATCTTCAGTCATGTGACTAGCTGACATCACTGCTGCAATGTGAAGCCAGTATAAAAAGCTTTTATTTTTATTAATCAGGTTAATATTTCGCCCCGACAGAGGTGCAGAAGGAGGATTTCTCTCGATAGCCCTAGTTGTATTAAATGATATAACCATGTTTCTCATTGTGGCAACTCTAAAACTGAAGGTGTATTTTGTGTGGAGTTATGAAAAACAATAGTTGTAGACTAATCTCAGGGATGATACTTGGGGAGCAAATATTTGCCAGTTTATTATGCATTGATCAATTCAGTAAAAACCAACATATGCTTTGATAAGGATTAATAAAGTGTAGCATGATATGATTGTTTGGATAATGTACATTGTTTTATAAATAATAAATGTACTTTATTACTCTAACTTGCTCTGAGTGTTGTGACGAAGAATGTCCACATCCTACAGACCACCCCCCAGTCACAGCTGTAATAATGACGCAGTCAGTGTAAGTAGGGCAAAGGCCGACACGGGGAATGAAGCCTGCAGACTTTCTAATGCAGCCCTTTTCTGTGAATAAGTACTTATCAGCTTTACTGGAGCTCGTGCTTGTTATCCACCGCTGAAGGTCGTTACCCCGAGAGATAGCATCAAGCTAACCTTTGTTCCTTTTTGTCACACTGGATAAACACCAATTGTTCTACAGTTACTTAACATTGCTGACACTAGAAACATGACATTACTTTAAAAATGAATTTATTTAATACAGTGGTATATTTAGAAATGTGCAGCAAAAAAAAAAAGAAAATATGAAATTTTTTTTTTTAAATAAAACTGTCAGCCTCATAAAGAAAAGGAGTTCTGATTGGGTAGAAGCTGTTATATCAAAAGAAAAAAGAGAGTACTTATGTGCCTTATTAAATTGTTTACTAGTACAAAAATACATTTCAGGGCACACAATACAGCATCCAGTATCACAAAGTACAGGAGCGCTCATCATTGTGGCCCCTTCTTAAGTACAGAGTCATTAAATTATTGAAACCGAGCAATTTCCTATTCTGTAAATAAGAATAAAAAGGTTGTGTTCTTACTGTTAAAAATGACATTGAGTACAGATTTATTTATATGATGGTAGAAAAGTTCTTTTTTTAAACATATATTTTAAATATTTCATTACTTCTAACTTTAGTTCCAAGGCTCAGAGTATTAGTGTAATACAAACATAACCAATGTAGTGTTCTTTTTTTTTTCCCTTTTTACTTTTTTTTTTTTAAAAGAATTTTTCCCCATCTGTTTTTTTTTCTTTTAAATACAAAATAACAAAAAATGTACAAAAGTTCATTTACAGCGAACCAAGGCCATGTGCTAGCAGTATATACAGCTATAATTGAAACATATCCTAGTGTTGTATATCTTTTGACTTCATATGCATAGCAGTAAAATAAAGCATACCTGTTCATCAGCCTCAATCAGTGATGTGCTAAATCCAATCCACTACCGTAATGGGTTTCAAATAGTGACAGAATTTAAATATCCTTCAGAAATTCACCCAACAACTTAAACATAAGGTTTGCATGTGGTTTCGTTAAATTAATGTTAATATGCAGGTAAGGCATCACTGATTGCAGTGTAACGATGGGGAAGTTGGTGTTCTGAATGTAGTAGCAGGCGTGTGGACCTGAGTCGTAGCACATGCATAGATCTCTAGACAGCAGGAGTTTTACCAGTGTGTTCATCTACTAGAAAAGGTCTGTTTGAAATGTCGAGCCCATTTTAGCCCATGTTAGTCAAGTTAGTTCATCAGCAATGAACGGGAAATTTCTCGTCCTTCAGAGACAGATCTTCATAACCTTTTAACGTCCTTCATTCAAGTCCCCAGATACCAGGCTCAGAGTTATGCAGATCCACAGCAGTCCTCATGTACACCCACTACAGCAAAACACGCATGACCACAGACTTCACAAACCAAAAAAGATATGCTTGAACTGGATTTTTGTTTGTGAGCATAAATGCAGAACTGCAATATGTAAAAACAAATTCATTTTCTTTATTCAAATTAAATTTTTTTGGTTAATAATTTAGACAAATGGGATTATTTCAGTCCGTCTGTGGTAACGGTCATGCATTCTTTTCATTTAATAAACTCTTATTCCATCCCTTTCATATTTGGCAATCCTTCAAGCACCAAAACAAGAACAATAAGAAGGAGTTTTGTGGGAATTCAGCACCAAGAGGAGGTGCTCTCCTTGTCCTCCAAGCAAATAAACTCGGTCTTACAACGGTCCACAAAACAAGGGGAAAAAAAAAAAAAAAAAAAGACTTCTTTGTAGAGGGGAGCAGTGAAGAGGAGAGAAGGGAAAGGGGGAGGAAAAGAGTTTCTGAATGTTCTCCACGGACACTTTGCCTTTCAGTAACAGACCAGCTGTCACCCTCTTCAGAAGTGGTCAATGAGTACAGACACACAGTTTGCACCCACCAGGTAATTGGGGTCCCCTGGGAGGGATTTATTCTGCCAGCAGTTGGGGTCACCTGCAGAAAAATCAGAAGGTAAACAAAAACAATACAAATCTGTAGACAGCCATCGCCACCATGTTTAATCTTTAAATCAGTGGTTCTCAAAGTCAGAGCAGGGTACCTGGGGACTGTGTTTTTATCTTATATATATATATATATATATATATATATACACACACACACATATACATATATATATATATATATATATATATACACACACACACACACACACACACACTGAGGCGTTTGCCGATTTTTATGTTTTTGAGCATCGTAAATCATTCAAAAATGCATTCCGTGTCAGAATAAAAATTATAATTCCTTCAAAAACAATAGATTCTTTGCATCTTCATTGCTCCGGCCTAATAATGAGCCTAATATCTGAATAGTATCTAATATCCATACTGAGGGGGTCTGTGGAATTTATTTTAACAGTTAAAGAGATCCCCTGCCACAAAATTTGAGAACCCATGGTTTAAATTATTAAAGTGTTGGAAGTTGGTATGGCAGAAATATTTCTTTCAGCACTGCTCTGCAAGCATCAGGTGAAAGAGCAGAAGAATTGAACAGAAATGGAAACAGAAAGCGAAAGCCAAGTTGACACGCAAGCAGAATCAGTACCATATCCACCAGGGATGTATCAACCCTATTTATTAAAAATTTTATTCAATACTGAGACAAATGCCCTGTGCATAAACTGATATCCAAAACAGAGCCTACTATCTGAGAGTCTTTGTTACTGAACTACGCAAAACATCATGAGCATGCCGTAATGTGCACACGCAGTGTTGAGTCAATTAGCATCACATGATTCATAACTTCAGACAAAAGTGGTGACTGTTTTGGTCCTCTGAGCTGGTACACTCATGTGGTTAACTACACAAAACTCAAACGCAATAACACATACACCGTATACACCAGATTTTAGTTATAATTCAACAGAGAAATTTTCAATTCAACATAAATACATCACTTGCTTGCCAACTTGAGACCTGATTGGTAAGTATATTATGCCTTGCATTTCTTTAAAAAATTACATTCTTTTTTAAAATTTTTTTTCAACTTTAGCACTCCACTGTGCTTCCAGCACCTTCCAGCAGCATCCTAGCAGCCCTGCCCTGGTCTGGAAAAAAACTAGTAAGTCTCACATTTGCATACTCATAGCCAGGCAAAAACTAGTAACTATCAGCAACCCACCAGATTCAGTTATTTAGGTCGTATGATTTGTAATGGAACATGCCAGCTGAATCTGCACTGGTCTGGAAAAACCTAGCAAGTCACATCTTGGTCATTTTGAGATAACAAAACAAACAAAAAAAAAACTAACAAAACAGTGGTGGCCTGGTGGTAGGGTGTTTGTTTATGGATCCCAAAGTCAGGGGTTCAAGCCCCACTATACCCCCAAGTGCAGCTAACTGGGTTATCAAAGGCCAGCCATGTCTCTCACTGTCTGTGGTGAGAGGCACGTAAAAGAACCATTGCTGTCATTCGTAAAGAGTAGGCCACTGGGTTGCCGTCGGCGTGTTTCTGCCCTGCGATGGCCTGGCGCATTGTCCAAGGTGTACTCTGCCCTCGCCCAGAGTCAACTGAGATGGTCCCCAGCCTCCCCTCGACCCTAATTAGGATTAAGCGGTTCATAAAACGAATGATTCTATGGGACATACTTTATTGTTTGATTGAATCAACTCGCTAGGTTTATGTACAAATTGGAACACAACTGTGCCAATTTGATCAGTAATCGCAATGAAAAATAATAAACAATGGAAATTATATAACACATGTCCCAAAAAGTATGTCCATACAACCACTAATCAAACCCTAATATCAGTATTTAAATAACTGAGGCTTAAATCCTCATTTTAGATCATTTTACCCCCATTTTTCTCGAAATGACCAAGATCCTATAGAATTACACAGGAAATTTTCATAAAACATTATTAAAAAAGGCAAGTGCAAAACACACTTTCAGAGCTATTTGGGTAACTCAGTAGCTGCTTTTACATCAATAGGCTATCATGGCTATAGTTAAACATTACCTACATAACCTAGATAGCACGCCAGTTCAATAACATACTCCAACACCAGAAACTATCTGAATAAATACAGATACAGGCCACCATCAGTCTAAACTAATACACTATTAGATTGATACATCCCTACTAATCACCAATCACAAGACCCAAAGAAACCCAGAAGGCCAGAGAAAGGACAGCATACCCGACGAGGAGTCGGAGGATTTTAGAGCAAAAGACCAACCATCAGGGGTCATGGACGCACAGTGTGGTAGGCGCAGCTCCACTGGCTTCAGGAACTTCAGACCATGAGGCCCACACATGACCAGGGGGCTGAGCAGAGTTTCGCCTGCATGAATACATACAAGTGAATGAGGCTTGAAATTGTCTGATGTTTTCCCACAGGCATTATAACAACAAAGTGCTTTAGGATCAATTTATTCTTTTATAAACACTTTAAATACTTTAGCATTAATTATTTAACAAGATCTCAAGAATGACTTAAGTAGAATGAAATTCTGCTTGTCATGTATTCATAAGCAAGGATACAAACCTTTCTCTTTGTCCAGTGGAGGCAGGATGCTGTTGTCTCTGCACACTTTAAAGTAGATCTCCTGCTCCACGCTTTCAGGAATGGCTCCCTGGGGGATGATAATACTCACACCCGTCTCAATTGAGCTCAACACACCGCCGTTAGAATTAAAAACACCCCGTGCAGTGGCAACCACAGTGTGTCCTTCATCATCGTCATCATCATCCAGTGCATTGGGGCTGAAAGGGAAAGGGATCATTTACTCTGTACTGAAAGTGATAAAGAGTCCCATGCAGGAAAGTGGTAATGAGGAGCATATGGTGAGGCGTTTTACCTGACAGGGATAGCTTTGGGGATAGCGTTGACATTGTTGTGCTGATATTTTGGCCTGTTGTCCATAGTACGCGTGAACGTGTCCACGCCACTATCTGTGTCCAGAGGTTGAGGTGAAAGGTGAGTTTTGGGGTTGTTGTTCACGACTGGCTTGGTCTGGGTATCATTGGGCAAGAGGTTGTGGTTGAATTTAGGGCTCTCAAACTTGCGCTCAAAGGGACGTGCGGTGCTCGTGTAAGGCTTTGGCGCATAGCGGTTGTAACTGGTGGGAGCAGGGACACTCAGAGTCTTGGGTGGGATGTCAGTGCCATTAACTGGAGACTTTTGGGGAAGGTAGGTGCCTTGGACCGGGTCATCGCGGGTAGGAGGGCGGAGAGTGGATAAATCAGGTTTGCCTTTGGGGGAACTGTGAGGATCTAGGAGAGAGTTTACTGTGAATTAAGAGAGAGAAAAACATTCTGAATAATTGAACAGATTTATTTATTTGGAAGACTATCAGTCTGTTTTTATGCTGGGAAACAGAATCATTTAATTTTGTTTGCAGATTCTTCTTCTTATCGGGACCTCAAGACCACAATCACAAATTATATCTGGTTCAGCCACAGGTGAACACATCATTGTCCTCTTTTATTATATGTTGCCAGGTCTGATGCTGTGCAAAGGTGCTCCAACAAGGGGCATGTCATAAGATGTTGCATGGTCTGTAATGCAGCCAACAGATAAAGATACAGGAAGTGGCAGTGTGGTACACTAAGTCTAAATACTGCACTGCTTAAAAAAAATGTGTGTCAGTGTGAAGTCTTACCCTCTGTACTGCTGAGTTTGGGCAGAGATGTGGGTGGGACAACTGGGCCTGACTGACCATAAGGATTCGGTGTAGTATTAACCTGGGGGACGGGCTCAAATCTCTTATCCACGGGGCTCACTTTCTCCCCTGACTCTGTCCTGAGTAGCACGGTTAGTCACATAGTAACATAGTTAATACCGTCATACAATGAAGACTGAATAAGACTGTAATATTATTAAACTGTGTATAACAAAAACAAGTCATCCTGTCATATATAAGAAATATATACTATTCCCTTATCCTGCTATACTGCCATCCTAGTAAGCACACCATCATACACCCCTACACTCAAACGTCTTTCATTAAATACATATTTCTAATGTGTTATACCTGTTATAAGGGTATCCTATTTGAGGCTGTGTAGGTTTAGCCAAATCGTGGAAGCGATTGACTACAGGCTGTGTCACGGACTTGTTGTCAAAGTTGCGGCGGTCAAAGTAGGATAGCTGTTTCCTGTAATATTCCTCGTCCTCATCAGGGGTGTAGTGGTTGGCGCGAACCACCTCATCTCCTAATCGAGATTGGGGTTTCTGTGGCTCTGGAGCCCTATGTAAGAGACAAAATAGGGAAAATTAAAATGGACACCAATATATATATTTTTTTCCTTCTGGAATCCTATTCTTATACATTAGCTAAAAGATAAAGCACATACGCATATCACATTGAATAAACCTGACAATAGCTACATAGTCACCATCATGGCATACAGTGTGTTTGTATACAGAGTGCTTGTTTTGGTTACCTATGTGCAGGTTTCTCCTGTTCTAGGTTGTTAAGAGAGTTGGCTTTGGACACTGGGCCAGGAGCGATCACAGGTTTGGGGAAATCTGTGGGCTACATCAGAAAACAACCCTGATTTAACAAACACTGTAAGAATAATTCATCTGTACACCAAATTGTAAGACTTTTATACTCAGTCGATCTAAACAACTGCTATAATCATGAAAAAGACATACCCTGATCCCTGGCACATCTGCAACTTCCTTGGCTCTATCCACACTCACAGAGCGCTTGTTCTCAAACATTTTTACTCTGTTGAGAACAGACTGGGGTTTCATGGCAGGGTCCTCCTCCTCTGGATCTTCTCTGGGTGGAGGAGGGAACGGTTTAGGAGCTGCAGAGTATATTGGCTCCCCTGGGGACAGCACTACTTCAGGTTTAGGAGGAGGAACTGGAGGGTCAGAATTCAGAGCTTCATGTGGCCCTGGTTTGTAGCCGCGATTTGGGAGCCCTGGGTTGAACGGGGGTCTTAGAGAAGCATCTCCATAATACTGCTTTGGGGGATCAGGGGAACGGGGGTTATTGATGGGGAAGCCATGAGGCTCTGGTTCATATGGAGAGCGGGCATCATACACAACTGGGGGCGGAGGAGGAGGAGGTTCCTCATAGCGAACAGGCCCTGGTTTTCCGTGCCATGGTGGTCGGTTATCATAAGCCACAGGAGATTCATCAAAATGAGGCTGAGGAGGGCTATAGTCCTGTGTAGGCCCATCCTCATATGGGGAGCGAGGCTCATAGCTCAGAGTGGGAGGCTGGTGGCCCTGAGGATAGCCTGACCCAGCTGGCGGAGGAGGAAGTGGAGGCTGGGTCGAGGGCTGCTGGTCATACTGGGGCCACTGGTCGTCATAATGAGGCACACGGTTGTCATAGTGCAGGTGCGCATTGTAGTTGTGAGGCTTTGGTTGTGCGTAGCTGCCACCGTCATAGCCGTAAGGCGTGTGGTCGTACTCGCGGTATGGCTGTTTGTCCTGGTACACAGGCTGGTGGCTGTAGGATAGAGAGGATGGGGGTGCTAAAGTTTGTGGCTGCTGGGGCTTCATCATGTGATTTACTCGAACAGGCTCATCCACACTGTACAGATCCTTCTTATACATCTGCTGGAAACAAAACAAGAACACAGAAAAAATGAGCACCTAAGAGATCTAATGCCTATAAACTCACCTGGATGACGACCCAAAATACAATAAGAGAAATGAATCTAATTTAAAAAAAAAAAAAAAGAAAAAAGGTGTTCAAAACCAACATAATGCTCTATCAAAACAGATCAATCAACAAACTTACACATAACCTTTTACAGGAAAAAAACCAAAAACATCTTACACACATTGTGGATATTATGCAATTGACAGGCAGATTATTTCAGTTTAACATATCCAGATCTACATGTCGTTATAATTTGATAAGAAGCCTTTCAGTAATGATAGCCAAAAGAACATTACGTATCCAACTGGAAGACTTCAGCTTAAATAAATTTAGAGGAACATTAACTGCTTACTCATGCCTGAAAAGCTACTTTCAAACTGGTTTTTCTGTAGCCTGAAGACAGTAAAATTGTAAGAAATGCTTTAAATTCTGCATTTAGAGTGAAACAGTAAATGTATTTTCTACTTTCTTTTTACAATAAAAAACATTCAGGATGATAAAATGTATAACAGATTGCATTAGTTCCTGTTATACGGCTATGAATACTGTCTGCAGGTTAGAATGACATGCAGTTACAGACAACCATTCTTGCAAATAAGATAATGTTCCATTTGCAATTCCTTTTTCTACTACAACATCTACAGTGCTTGGTGGTGCAGCTTCTACGACAAAACATGTGCTACTTCTTATCATTACTACTGTTACAGACAGAACAAGCTAAAGAAATCTAAATAGTAAGAGCCATGCAAGAGGTAGGAGAGGTGAGAGTGAAGAGACTAAAAGTGAGAGGCCTCTTTCCTTGGAACACACAGATGTGGCAGGCCCTCTTCCTTTTCCCCCACACATCAGATGCATGTGTACCAGTCACCCATACTCTTGAGGTGGCAGAGGCACACACAGCACAGACATGGGTGGGCACAGTACACATGCAGACAGTGGAGTGGAAGGAAATAGCATTGTGCAAGAAACAGGCAGCTTGAAAAGAGTGAGCGAGCAGGGCTGAACCGGGCCGTGCCTGGGTCCAGCTCATGGCGATGCTACTGGTGGTACCTTTGGATGTGGGCTGGGCGTGAGCGACTGGTGGGGGTCGTGTGTTGGGGCCTGAGCAAGCTCAGGATCGAGGTGGGACTCGGGTTCTGGGGCGGGAGGGGAAAGTGTGTCGGCCTGTGCGGTGCTAGTTGGCTCCCTGGATTTCGTACCCGCTAGCGGTGTGGCGGGCTCAACAGCAGGGGGCACTGATGCCACTGCAGGGGGGAGGGAGGGCAGGGCCACAGCAGTCTCAGCCTGCTGTGGAGTATGGGGCACATAGGTTATAGACACGCCACCAAAAGCACATTCCTATAAGCACACAAACTGTTCTGTGGGAAAATTTTATTTTATTTTATTTTTTTTTTTACACTAGGTCTTTAATGAATGCATGACACCTTCAGGTTTCTAAATCAAGCACACTCAGTAGAGCCAAAGAATCAATGAGATTGTTAGTGTTATTGCACACAAGGTAGTCATCAACAACAGGAAATAAAGTCTTTAACGTTACAAAAATCATTTAAGTACCCGACTGATAGAAGACATTCACACACTGTTCAGATGGTATTCTTTTGTGAAGTAAGATCTATTATATATATATATATATATTTTTTTTTTTCTTTTTCTCCTCCATTGATAAACTGTTGCACTCAGAAGGAATTTCAGTGAATTAAGGGATCCACAGAGTCCCCTTTATCAAAGTCTCCCTCAGTTATTGCCAAGTGTTTAATATATCTCTAAATACACTATCCGGCCAAACAAAAAGTCACACTCTAATATTTTCATGGAGTGCATTTAGCCTTGATCACATCATGAAATCTCCATGGCATTGTTGCTGCAGTTGGTCACGTCGAGGCTCAGCAACATTAATGTTGCAATAAAATGAAGTCAGCTGATGAGCTGAATGTACTGAATAAGCAGGTTATCACATCAATGTACTTTTCTTCCCTGATGGCACGGATATAAAATGGGGACTCAAATAATGAAAGAGTGGTTCAGGGAGCATGAGGAATCATTTTCACATATGTATTGGCCCCCCACAGTCCTGACCTTAGCCCTATTGAAAGTTTTCGGGATGTGCTGGAGAAGACTTTATGGAGTGGTTAAATTTTTCCCTCATCAATTCAAGACATCAGTGAAAACTAGATGGAAATAAATGTTATGTTGCTTAAGTTTACTGAAACTTGCTGATGGCATGACGATTACGTTTTGTAAACAAGGCTAAAGGCGGAACAACATATTCGTGTTTGCGATTTTTTTATTGGACGGACAGTGTATAATCTAGAAGTCAAATAAGAAGTGACTAAAGAAACTGACTTTTAAAAGATGGACCTTTAAATGTCCCCTGTAAAATGCCCCTTGTAAAACTTACACCATCTGAATAAGGCCTTTAACATATTAAATACATTTACCTTTAATTTATTACACAAAAATATCCTCAAATAATAGAAACATTAACCTCCTGAAGATATTCCAAGTGCATGTACTAGTTCAGAATGTCTACTACTGAATACTGGAAAACAAAATACCTAAAAATCTGATGAGGTCTCATAAACAGAAGCTTTATCGCACAGCACACTACAGCAAGACCTGTGTACTGTACCTGTTGGGGAGCAGGAACCTTAAATCCTGAAGAATCAATGCGGTTCATGGGCTCAGGTTGGGGAGCTGCATGCTGGTAACTGGGGTAGGCTGGTACATCTTGGATGACTGGTGGATCCTCTCGCACAGGCTCTGAAGAGCGGGTGATCGCAGGTTCAGTGGGTAAACCCACCTCATCATTCAGGGTCTCATCTAGCTCCTGGTCTGTGTAGGCACCTCCTTCAGTGTCGGTGTCCTCGTAATCAGATGTGTGCCGGCTGTCGGTGCTGTACATACTGTACTCACTGCCTGGCGCTGAGAGGTATGACAAGCGGTCATCATGGATGTCTAGGTCATCCTCTGGAGCTCCGTCAGCCTGGAAATAATAATATGGAGAAGACAACAACTTACAAATTCAACTAAAAATGTACAGAAAATAAAAACAGTAAAAAAAAAAATGTTTAATAAAAAATAAAAAGGAAATGAACAACAAATATAATAAGTAATAAAATTAAATTACTATCAAATCACCGTTTTAATTTCTTACAAAGAATAACATTACTTAAGCACTAGTTCAGGGTGTTAATACAAATTAACAGCCAGATTAATCAGCACTCAGTTACTTAGGTCATCTCTACTCCTAACAATGTGAGCATTTTACAAAAAAAATTAAAATAAAAACGGCTTAAAAAATAATAAAAAATAAAAAAGGGGGGTATATATGCACATACACTGCATCCCCCACCCAAAAAACGTGCACTATTTTGTTTTGTTGGGCTGCCCTTAGCATTGATTGCAGCATGCCTTTGCTGTGTCATTGCTTCAATCCCAGAGACTGTGGTGCCAATTCATGTATGAAAAACAACTCCTAAACCACACTTTCACTATTTGAGCCCAAATTTAATATCCATGCCACCAGAAGTAAAATTCTGAGTCAATTACCTGGTCATTCGGTACATTCAGGCTGTCAACTAACTTCATTTTATTACCACACCCGACTTGAACTAAAGCAACCCCAGTTCAAAACACTGTGGCCACTATGCATGATAGGCAGATTGCTTCTTCTTCCTTCCTTTATTTTCAAAGCCGCTTAATTCTAATTTGAGTCGTGGGGAGGCTCTGGCAAGCTGTTCTGGGTGTATCCCGCCTTCGCCCAGACCAGCTTGCCAGATCATTGCAGGGCCAACACACATACAACCATTCACACTGACACTCACACCTTGGGGCAATTTGGAACAGCCAATTAGCCTACTGTGCAAGTTTTTAGACCGTGGGAGGAAACCTATGCAAGCACGGGGAAAACGCCACACAGAAATGCCCGGTCCCAGGAATCGAACCCAGGCCTTATTGCTGTGAAGCGGACATGCTAACAACTGCGCCACCATCTCGCCTCAGATTACTTCTTACGATTCCTTTCTTACCCTGACACGGCCATTGCACTGGAATAAGGTATACTATAACTCCCCTGAAGCCTTTTATTCTAATTATTCTCACTAACAAGTGGTTTTCTCATCTCAGCTGTTTAATCACACAGTGTGTATTGAAATGCTCTTACTTTCACTATTAATGATAGCATTTTTTTATGATTCGCCTTCACCAAGTGTTTTAAGATCTCCAATAACAGTCAGTCAACATTTTTTCTGAGTTGAGATAATCGTTCATGATTATGCTTCCAGGTTTTAATAATGCATTGGACAGTTCTAAATCCAATTTTGGTAATTTCAGCAGTCTCCTCTCTTTAGTTGCTTTATTTGCTTGATGCAGGCTAATAACGTGACCCTTTTAAAACACAGCGACATCCTTTGGTCTATGGTTGTTTAAGAAAAGAGAAGGTACTCACTGCATCAATTAAGGTTAAAACCATATTTCCAGCTAAAATGTATTAATCACAGCAGAAATTATCCAATCAAAGGCTCTTGCCAATTTGCTCATTTAAATCCAAGTGGTAAAGTTTATGGCAGGGCAGTTTTTTATTTAGTTATTTAGAGGTATAACTATTCAGGGAAAAAAATATTCTAGCTATATTCTAGCATTGAAGTAAAGCATGTAGTGGTGTTTGGCTTACCTTGCCCTCAGAAACCCAGACCAGCTGGTTCTGCTGTTGCTGGGTGATCTCTTTCAGAGCTCCATACCACCCATCATTCATGTTATTCAAATTAATGGTGGCTAATTAGAGAAAGAGAGAAATCAACTGTACCATCAATCTTAAATCATCACTGATAAAATGAATATTCATATAGTAAAGCCTTCATTTTGAATCTTGCTGGAATCCTCCTTCACATTCTTGCACATACTGGTGAAAAGATGGTGGTTGTTCTTCCTCAGTTTGAGGGCACGCTCATACAGTTTCCTTGCACTCTTTCTGGACTCGGGACACAGCCTGGTCCTCATATTCTTCACACCCTGTTTGCTGTCTGGGTTTAGAAAAACTACGATGGGGTACCACTGGGCATAGTTCAAACGGTCCACAGCATTAGGGGTGATGTCCAACACTGCATGCTTATCCTACCAGAGGATACACAGCCCAAGTGGAAAACATAAGAAAATAATCAAAGCACAGAGTTAATATGAAAATAAATATTAAATGCGGTGCTAAGCACTCAGATACTCACTCGATCAATGATCTGTTTAATGGTATGGAGACGGATGATTCCAGAGCTGCGTTGGTCTGTGCCTGCATCTCTGGGCTCACTCTCTGAAGACAACATGAAAAGATGGTCACGAAACATACGCTTAACGAGGTGTTTAAATCAGCTGTGTTTATACTGTATACATGACATACACTGTACATGCATAATACTTAGTGTTGTCCCCAAGGGTATAATAACATCATAAAATACACTCACTGGCAAGCTCAAAGATATCTGGTTCTTCCCTGGAAAGTTTCTCTCTGGCAACATCAGCAATGGGACCAAACACAACGACAGGTCTCAGGAAACCAGCTAATCATGTAACAATAAGAACAAAACAGGTCAATGACAAAACATCAAAACACAGATACAAAACTGACGAAATAAACAAAGTCAGATAGATATACTGCAAGATAAATCAATACTCTGCAAAAAAAATAAAAATAAAAAGGGGGGGAGGGGGGGGGGGGGAGAGAAATAAAGAGGCCATACATAACAGTTAGAACAAGTACACACCTTCTCTGAGTACTACTCTCTCATAGGCAGGGAATTTCGTCTGGACAGGCTGAGCAGAGAGATCCTCTCTACTTTTCCTCAGGTTCCTTTTAGAGCTCCTCAGGCCACGGAACCTCCAGAAGTCTGCCCTGTCCCCTCCTGCTGTCTTCGGAAGTGTGTACTGCACACTGGAGAGCTGTTCCGCTCTGAAGGACAGAAAACATCGTGATGGTCCATATGTGACATTAATTATACATATAAAATAAAGTACCCTCCATCTAACATGCTATGGTACATGTATTATGTTTTAACTGATTATAACAATGAATTAAAATAACTGCACTCTTTTACTCTAGATTACCAAGTACCTGTTCTTGTTGGGGATGATACCCCTCTCCACCTCCTGGTGGTTCTTGCCAATGCGAATGGCAAGCCAGGAACCCAGTTTGCCGTTATAGAGGGTATCGACTACACGGAACACCTCGCCCTTATTAAAGCTCAGGCCGTATGGTGACTCTTTTTCATACTCAAAATGCGTTCGGATATAAAACGAGTCACCCACATCGGACTCTACGATTCGTCTGTACACTGGAGAGCAAAGAGAAATGCGTCAGTGAAGAAATGTCCCAAGAAAATTAAAATGATTCTTTGCTATGCCTCTTTTTAATCTAGATAATTTAAAGATTAATAAATACAGGGAATCGAATAAAACAGTAAATTATCTCAACATCCTCACCATCTTTCTTTTTCTGAGCCAGAATGGTGACATCATCCCCTTTGGGCAGATCCAACAGAAAAAGCACAGCCTCCTCACGAATGATGTTTGCAAAGTCTACATTATTGACCTAAGCAGAGAATGTCAAAAAGTTTACCCCTGTTCAACGATCGGTCAACTAGAGTCCAAAAATAATGAACATACAGCAGACATAAAAAACTGGACAAGATCCAAAAACATAAGTGTACATGTGAGAAAATCATTGTTTATTGTTCTCAAAAGGGATTCAGAGAAAAGTGTGGAAGTCATACACAAGCAGGAATTTTTGGCAGCCGGAAAAGAGTACAGCCCATATCACTGGGGAAACCACCAAGAAAGTAAAAGCATTTTGGTACAAGCCAGGGTTTAAGCACATTTATACAGCAAGCAAGGCAGAGCTCGGAGCCCCCATATAACCAAGGCTGCCATCACAAGACATAAGAGTAACAATAAAATCTCAACTCTAAAAAAGATCCACTCAACAGACCTATACTCTATATGATACAAAAGACCACCAAAAATCAAGTACATAATGAATACTAAGATGTATCTACACATTTACAAATTTAACAGTTATGTCTTATAGGTTGAGACAGTCAAGAGGCCTCACCCTGAGTATCTGGTCTCCCTCCTCAAGGCCTTCTTTAGCAGCAGGACTGTCCTCCAGCACACCAGCCACAAAAATGCCCACATCGTTGCCTCCAGCCAGCCGCAGCCCTACACTCTCACCTTTTTTAAACTTTACCAGCTTCATACTAGGCCTGGGGAAATCAAGTCAGAGTACAAAAAATCCTTTCATATCCATTTTTAGTGGTAAGTTTTTCCAATTCTGTTCACAATTATGAAGATGAAAAAAATTACCGTAGAATACTGTCATCGTGGGCTACACTGGGCACAGGGGCATCTGCTGGACTGACAGGCAAATCCACATCAGGCTGGCCAGGCTGAGCATACACAGGCTTAGGCTCTATGAAAACCAGTAAACATGTCAACACGCACATATACAGTAAAGTCCAAAATTATTCATACCCCTGGCAAATTTTGACTTAAAGTTACTTTTATTCAACCAGCAAGGTTTTTTTTTTTTACCGGAAATGACACAGGCTTCTCCCAAAGGATAATAAGACAATGTAAAGGGGCATCATTGTGGAAAAAATTATTTCTCAGCTTTTATTTACATTTGAACAAAAAGTGGCATGTCCAAAATTATTCATACCCTTTGCAAACTGTCACAGTCTATGGGAAAATCCAAAGTTCTATACCATTCCAAATAGTCCAAGCTGTTCTAAAGCATCCTAATTACCCTGATTCATTGGGAACAGCTGTTTTAATCAACTCAACAGGTGAGAAACAGTAGCTCTCTGCAGTTGGTTTGCGGACAGTCATGGCTAGGACAAAGGAGCTCACTGAGGACCTGCGTCTGCGCATTGTGGCTGCTCACAAGTCAGGAAAGGGCTAGAAGACCAAATCTAAATGTTTTCGAGTTTCAGTGGCTACAGTGCAAAGTATTATTAAAAAATACAAGACGTTCTGCACTGTGGAAAATCTCAGAGGACATGGTCGGAAGCCAAAAGAGACACCTGTGCTGGCCAGGAGGATAGTGAGAGAGGTGAAGGCCATCCTGGTGAATCTGGGCTCTGCTAGTGACAACGTCTCGAGGCAGACGGTCCAATGTTCACTCCGCTTTGCTGGGTTCCACGGATGCAGACCAAGGAGGACGCAACTTCTCTGGATAAGGCACACAAAAGCCCGCTTGTCCTTTGCAAATGCTCATCTGGACAAAGAAGGAGACTTCTGATCTTCTGTTTTATCGTCAGATGAAACAAATATTTTATTGTTTAGCCCCAATGATGTATCCTTCATTTGGCATAAAAAAGGAGAAGCCTTCAACCCTAAGAGTACCATTCCCACTGTCAAACAGGGTGGTAGGAACCTAATGCTTTGGGGGTGTTTTTCAGCCAGTGGACCAGGGAACCTAATCACAGTAAACGGCACCATGAAAAAAGAGCAATTACATCAAGATTCTCAACAACATCAGGCAGTCTGCAGAGAACCTTGGCCTTGGGCACCAGTGGACATTTCAGCACAACAACAACCCAAAACACACAGCAAAAGTGGTGAAGAAATGGTTAGTCGACAAGAACATTAACATTTTGTTGTGGCCCAGCCTTATTATCATTTGGGAGAAGCCTGTGCCATTTCCGGTCAAAAAAAACAAAAAAACTTGCTGGTTGATTAAAAGTAACAATAAAAGTATGAATAATTTCGGGCTTGACTGTAGACAAAACCCCACAAGGTGGCTGGTCCCTGCTAAAAGAGAACAAGTTTAAGTCTACAGACAGGAAGGGCATCATGAAAATCCTACTGCATTCATCTCCAGCATTCTGCATTCATATAAACCATTATACAAACTAATATATATTTAACTGCAACAAGCATGCTGGTGACAGGTGGGTCAGGATACTAATCTGAACTCTGACCTGGCAGAGGGGGGAGCTGTTTCTCCTCTCTGGTCCCAGACTGTTCTAGTGCTTTATGCGTCTCCTCCACCATTTTAGCAGGCAAGGGGAGTGGCTTCGAGATACGCTCCTCATCACGACTCCTATGACTGCAAACACATAGACGACGTTCTGAGTTAGGACCCAGATGTACTTAAAGTACTTAATGTACTTAGTTCCAGTATATCAAAGTAAATGTCTTCCACATCCAAAATACCAAAACACCATAAAGATTAAAAAAGCATATATATCTAACATATGTCTATATTAATAAGCACTGCTGTATGTGCAGTAAAGAAACAGAGGGTGTGAATCTTCCACTAAGCACATTTAAGGATTAATGCATGCCTTCTGGCCTGAAAGGCAGACCATAAAAACACATGCCATTCCCTCACTATCTACACGGAACACACACACAATAAAACACTGTTTACTGTGAAAGACCAACTGCTGTAAAAGAGAGAGAGAGGGAGAGAGAGAGGGAGAGAGAGATAGACAGAGAAACATTGGACATCGGACAGAGAGAGAGACAGAGAGGGAAAGAGAGAGAGCGAGGGGGACAGAGAGCACGAGAGAGAGACAATGCCTGGCTACAGCAGTTAGGTAGTCTTGAAGGTCACAGCTGTGTTTTGCTGCTCCTTTGCTGGACTATATTTAGCCCAGCCCATCTGATCTGGAGTGATTGAGTATATAGAGGATGACAGGAGAGAGACGAGAGAGAGAGAGAGAGAGACTCTCCAGGTGTAGTGTGTGCAATGGTCCTGAGTACTAAATGAGAAAATGGACCTTGAAAAATCAGCACATGGCCACAGAGAACCAGAGGGTGATCATTCTTTATTGACCTTTGACCTCATCATTCTTGATGACCTTTAATGTCATCGTGGCCGCAGGGAGAGCAGTGTTTATAGAGTGCCCAATAAAAAAAATAATAACAAAATAAAAAACACCACCATCTCTCCTTTCCTCCCTTGTCCTGTCTTAATGCAGGCAGACTCCCCATGTGGTCCTGTTTAATTCATGATGCTGATGAATATTCTTCCCAGCAATTAGTGTGGCTCAGTAAAAAAAAGGGCATTATTCTGACATTAAGTGTAATCGTGCACTCGCATGACAACTATTTAAACAAACAAGTCTGCAAACAACTAAATGCTGTTCTGTAGGTGTAGTGATGACCACCATTCTAAGGTATTTTTTTAAATTATTTTTTAATACAGTGAATATTGTCATTATGATTCAGTGGCTTTGGGCTTCATTTGGAATACAAGCAAATCCTGGAAGAGAAAATGACGGCAGACTCGTCATGTTTGAGTAACTTAAGAACAATCGAAATTGATTGTGAATTTATGTTTAAGGGCAGCACGGTGGCACAGTGGTTAGAAAGTCTGCTTCACAGCAAAAGGGTCCCGGGTTCGATTCCCAGGCTCAGGAGTTTTTGTGTGGAATTTGCATGTTCTCCCCGTGCTTGCGTGGGTTTCCTCCGGGGACTCCGGTTTCCTCCCACAATCGAACATGCAAAGTAGACTAATTTGCTGTTTCAAATAACCCCTAGGTGTGAATGTGAACGGTTGTGTAAGTGTTGGCCCTGCGATGGTCTGGCGAGCAGTACAGGTTGTACCCTGCCTTCTCCCAGAGTCGGCTGAGATGAGCCCCAGCCTTCCCGCAACACTAATGAGGATTAAGTGACTTAGAAAATCTTCATATACTTCATATAACAAAGTGTGTGTGTGTGTGTGTGTGTGTGTGTGTGTGTGTGGGGTGTTCTCACCACTAAAGCATGTTGATCAAATTGGAGAAAACGTGACCTCTGGTTTGTTTAGAGACAAAGCTTTCCACTGCTGTCTCACTGAAGAACTGAATTTGAGTTTCTGCCAACATTAATGTTGCACAAACATATACTAAGATATAAAAACAACATTAAAAATCATATGAGCACTGATACCACTGGGACATCTGTCTTGTTGGTGCTATTAAAAGAAATATTTAGGTACTGCCTAAAGCACGCTGTGAAGTGCAATTGCGCTCAGTGCGGACGGCAGCGGCACATGCACCCAATATATTTTTCCCAACATTTTCTTTATTAATTCGGTTGCCTGTGTGGGCACGCGAGAACGGACGCAACAACAAAATTCAGCTCATGGCTTTACGACATATGCATAAGTATGGTGCTTTGGAGCTCCGCTAATAATGTTATTATTCTATTGCATTAACATTTTATTCATCTCTTGGGTGTGTAAAATAAAATCTCTAAGAATTCTAAAGGACATACACATGACCACTGCTAAGCTGAAAAAAGCTGAAAATATCCTTCCTTGAAAAGAAGGGATGAGAGAGCAAAAAGGAGAGGGAGGGAAAGTGGGGAAAGAAGAAGGATAGAAACTGCCACAACACTTTAAAACACACACTCCCTCTTATGATAACAAACTGGAAAAGTAGAAGCAGGCTAAAAACCAACCATCAAAGAGCATGTGTGGGGAAATACTTAAATCTTGCCACGCCTGTCCCACTTGGAAATATTTTATTTAGGACCATATATCGACAGACCAACAGCAGGGACTAACCACTTTACTAATAAATTTAAATAAACAGAAATGGTTCATCAGCTCACAGTTAGGTTAGTCTGATCACTACCACACAATAGAATCAGTGCTCCAAATGATAAAGTGAAATTAGTCGGTAGTGCTTGAGTTAGATATCTGTTGGGATGCTTTCAAACCACATTGATTCACTTACAGTGGACGATTTCTGTGCCCCAAGAGTCGCGTGGCTCTGATTATAAATATGTGTTTATTAAAAACAATAATAAATAAATAAATAAGATAAACTTGAATGATTAAATCAAATGCTGACACTCTTGCCGTATGAAACAGCGGCAGGAAAGATAGAACATGATGAAAAGAAAGAGACAGAGATACAGCACAGACCTGCCGTTGCTGATCTGAGGAGGGGAATGTCTGGAATGGTCTGAGGGCTCAGAGCGCCGGTCTGGGGAGCGAGAGCGGCTGCTCTTCTTCTTGTCATGTGATCGGTTTGAGTTATCAGATGCTACAGAGTGGATGTCTGAAATATCTGTCACCAGAGACCACAAGCACATTAGGTTTCACAGAAAAAAACTAATACAATCAATTCAAGACATATTAAATGCTGTAAACTAAAAATCATACTTAGAAGCAGCAGTACTAACCATCTCTATCGGAAGCATTGGCTGAGGGGATGCTGTCATCCAAATCAGGGATGTTGAGCAGCGTAGCTCTTTCATCTCTCTGTACGACCATCTTCAACTTGCCCTTCGATCTTTCAATCAACTTCTTAGCATCTATCAGGGAGAGGTTCTCGGTCACTGTGCCATTTATCTGTGCAATAAGAGGAGGTGCAGAGGAGTTAGGAGACCTTTTGTTCTGCACATACTCCAATTAAGCAGGTGGCACTCGCTCACTGTTATAATCATTAATTTTAATGAAGTTGGTTACTGCTAGTTATTTTCAAATCCTAAGATGCAAACAGGTACAGCAGCGGCATGGATCATGGTACAGAAATGGATGCACCATTCTCTGTGTACTCCAGCATATCCATAACACATTTGTTACAGGGGGATTATGAAAAATCTGCAGCAAAAATGATGCATCATGTTGCTGCATAACACCTGAACATTACTACATGAAAGCACCTTCTTTATAGCCAACATCATTACCTAGGAAAGGCCTAGAGTTTTTCCTCTGAGCAGTCATTACACTGGAGCTACCATTGAGAGAATGTAAGGAGAACTTCAAATATTACACAACATGCACTAAACTAAGAATAAACAATCCCACACTTTAATTTCTTAAAAGCTGGTGAACCCAAAGTTCCTCTTACTAAAAATAACGGTGCTCTTATACAAACATGTCATATTACAAGAAATTTAAAAACAAACAAACAAAACCATAAAAATAATGGTTAGAATATTAGGGTGAAGGAAAAATTGCAAACCAAGGTTGCTTTATTATTCAATATCAATAAACACTCTGTTCTAAAATTTTCTGAAATATGGTTCTGGCCTTTTTAAGAACATCAATCAGTACACACTTCTGAAACCTCCCCAAATTTTTCACCATACACAAAATATTACAGACCATGTATATTCAACCTTGCCTGGTAATCTTCAAGACATCTTACACAAATTATAGCAAGGAATAGTAAGTTTGCACACAGGATAGAAATTTCCTTGCCGTTCAAGTGAAAGCATCAAAATATATTCTTACTCTCAGAACCTAAAAAAACCCTCTAACATGTCATGCTCTCTTCACCTGGCGATCTCAATCCTTGTCTCATCCGATTTTACCACAGTGCTCATTTCTAGCTGTCATGCTCGCTCACCTTCAGCACTACATCCCCCTCCTGGATGTTGCCGTCTCTGGCAGCCAGACTCTCAGGAGAGATATCCTTCACAAAGATGTGGCTGGCCAGGCGAAGGCCATATTCTGCTTATGAGAGTGAAAAGCAGGAACACGCATGCACGCCATGTTAGTATGTTTATTTAGTAACAATTATTTGTTTATCTGTCGATTCCTTTTAGTTAGTCTCTAACAACATACTTCACTGTTTAGTATGAGGTCCAAATACAATTAAAGAGGAGTCTGACGTTGTGAAGCTAACCTTCATTCTTTCGAGACTTGACAAGTGTGACCTTGGCTGGACGGGAAGCCAGGTTAGAAGAGACAGAGTGGCGCTCAGAACGTGGAGACACACTCCGGTCTCTGGAGGCGCTTCGCTCTCGGTCCCGCTCCCTTCTTGTGCCTTGTCGCTCTCCTCTGGCACTGCGTCGGCCGGAGGCCCCGCCCCCACCATATCCACTCCGTCCACTACGCACTTCATAGATCTCGTCTTCATAGCTGTCGTCATCTTCATCATGCTCAGACATCGTTTCTCGTTCTCCGTGACGCCCTGATGGGACCTGAACCTTCCTTTTTCGTCTGATGGTCTGAGCAGGAGAGAGAAAGAGATGAACAATGCTCAGTCATTCATTGAATTTCAACATTTAAAAGAAATCTTTTTTTTTGTTGGGCATCTTTAGTTTTAGCACACGCTAACCCTGGATTTACAGTGGAGTCACGATGTCCACGATCTCCAGAGACTTTGTCACGATCATGAAGATTCCGCCAACTTCCATCATGATCAAGATTCCATCCCACGACCCCCCACAATCACCACAATTCTCTGAGATCATAGCCCCAGTGTAAACGCAGGGTAAAGAATGGCACTACAAGACGACACACTTTACACAAACAAAAACTTACTATTTTTGCATTCTTTCCACTTTTCCGCAGCTGCTGCACTGCATACGCGTGTTCCACATTATCCATGGAGACAGAGTTAACCATCACAACTCTGTCATTTTCCCTGTGAGGACATTACACAGCATGATCAGCGTTTGTTTGTGCTTCGTTAAATAACAGATATATTTCTAAAACCTTAAGTGAAATTTCAAGTTGGGAGCATGAACAGAACTGACTACAGGTATGATGTATTGGTGTGAGGGAGAATAATAACTCCATTCAAGTATTCTGATCTTGCTTTAGACATGAAATTATTATTGATTTTTACTTAAAACTAATACAAGTCTTGAGTGAGATGGAGAAGTAACTGAATGACTGGTACAGAGTGAGGAACATAAAAGCCTAAGAAACACATATGCACAATATGGCCTTGTGAAACCAACAGCTGGTTTTACCTTTTATTTATTTATTTAATTAATTAAAGCATTGATTCAAGATAACCATCTAAAAGTATTACATTCAATCTGCTTAAAAACCCCGCAGACAATTAATATTTAGATGAGTGTACAAATGGTAAGAGGGATATTTTTTGGCCTAAATATATATATGCATGGAAGCCGCGAGAAGTTCACGCAACAACTTTTTGCGACTAACTAGCGAGTAATTTGCGATTAGTTTGCGGCAAAAAAAAAATCTAATCTCCTGTTGTGAATCGTGTTTTGTTTGCTTTTTGTTCTCAAACCATTCAATTTTTATTTGCACGTTTTTATCGTCAACAAAATGTGAATGAAATACAAATGATAAAATATACAGAATATGCTGGATGCCAGTAAGTCTCAAACTTTCCGTGTGGAAGTCTTTTCCTTGCGAACAAAAAACGAATAATTTGCAAGCAAAACAACCACTTTGTGACCTTCTTGCGAAATGTGCAGACTGTTTGAGAATAGTTTGACAATTTTCCGCGTCAGAGCCTCGTTTTGCAAAATTCACGGAAATGTCGCACAACAAATTTTAGAATGAAAAGTGACAGCCGAGAATTGCCATTAGCGTCAGTCACTTTTCTCTCGCACCTCTAGTGTGATCCACCCCTAAATCCTTTATCTTGCCCAGCAGATAAATGAAAGCTCCAGTGTTCTGTATAGTGCCATGTTTTGGTGCCCAGAAACCTATAAATGTGAACTAATGTAATGGTCTCTGATGAAGCACATCATGCCTTTCAAACATGAGTCTTCACAGTGCACATATACCATATTAGTATATACCACACAGAAAGGCATGAACTCTTCGGCTCGCCATCTCAGAGATATTAGACATTATCCCGAGTGAGTAATGCTTAAATCAAAATGGTGACTCATGGAGCAGGAGATATGATCATCACGCTTTAAAATGGAAATAAACCATGAAAATCTAATTTTGGTTTGTTCTTATTGTGTTTCCATATAGTATATTCCAGAACTTTGAATGAGAATTCTGAGCAAACATGATGCGCGTGGAGCTTACCTGCCTGCCATGGTTAAAATATGTACAAATTAACATTAAAACCTGATATTAGTTTGCTTTTTTTATGTTTCCATGTAGTATATTCAAAATCAGTAAATGAGTTACACAGCGTTATGTACCTTCTCACAAAGCCCACATGTGTCTGTCATGACTTTAAAAAATATTAAACATAAATAAAAACATTGTTTGCTTATGTTTCCATGTAGTGTATACTTAAACTATAATCCACCTCAGGCTGGGTGGATATCACAGAATTGAACAGTCCCCTCAGAGATCTTTATTGGAAAGTATTCAGGGACTTCCACTTCGCCTTCAGTACATATTTGTTAATTATTTGTGTCTGGCTAGTGCCTACATTTCCCCTTGATATATTTAAGTATTAAGTGGCTGCATATATAGTGCTAGCAGGAGATTTATAATCAGCACCAAGGTTATTGGCATCTTTGGTATAAATGAATTTTAGTTTGTTAAGGAAAAATTCTCTGTGGTCAATTACATGAATCTTGCATTAACAATATGCAAAATAAATCATCTTTTATGTTGCAGTACATTTATAAGAAAAAAAAAAACCCAAACAAACAAACAAAAAAAAACCCAGTACTTGTATAATTTGTATCTCATGGTATGATGGAGGATCTGTGATGTTTGAATGAGTAGCACTTGCTAGAATGAGAATACTGCAATGCATCAAGCAAGTACATTAGACTGTAACATCCTAACCAAATGAAAATGTTTGTTTTGCAAAAGCCCACAGATGTTTTTATTTTCCTCCATTTCTTTCACCAGAGAAACAGTAAAATATGAATAGAGCTTGATAGCCTGGAAGGATAATAATTCTGTCCCGAGTAGCCAGTATTGCACTCTGGGAGACGGTAACTTGGGTGGCTTCTGTTATTACTGCATGACCTACTTCAAGTTTCTTTATGTTTCACACTGAGCTACAAGCAAGGTTTGGATGTCTGGATATTTCAGACAAGATTTTGTACAGCATTGAACCAGACTCAGTCCCCACCCCCAAACACAAATACACATTCTATCATCTGTCTACCCATTATATATTTCATTGGGTCATTCTCTGAAACTGGTACCAAAAAGTGTGACATCGGGGTGAAAATTCACAAATTTCAATGTATTCCAGCTTTAATTCGTAAACCATAAATTCACGAACCATTGTTACAAAGACAGTGAGAGAACTACTTCATGAACATAACTGCACTTCTATTAGTAACAAACCGTATGCAACACCAAATTCATTTTCAAATTTATTCACGTATGGTCATACCATTTGTTTTTGGTGAATAAATTAATTAGTGCTTGACTACACTTCAGGAGCTCACTCAATCGTACAGTGAACATTGTAACTTGGAACATCACCCCTCACAGGAAAAATGGGTCAGTTCCGTATGTAACTGGCATAGCCACCACTGGTTACACGTGGAACCGTAACGTGATGTGTGATTCTCAGTCCACAAAGTAAGAAAAACAGGAATTTCTGCTTTGGATATAAATTTTAATGCAAGATCTTTATTGCAGGTGTTAGTATTTGCACTTTGAGTTGATACTTCGGCGTAAAACATAAGTAACAAAAAAAGTCACAGTTTTCGTCCACACATTGCAAAAAATTTTGCAGAAAAATAATAATAATTTTTTTTTTTCTTTTCGCTGGATGTATCTGAATTATTCTGTCTGAAAAGTGTGTGTGTGTCCAAGTGGTATGTTTTGGGCAAGGATTGCTATTTTAATTCTTTTGGAAATTTAATTCTTCTAGATTTTGGAAAACATTAGGTTAAAATGTGAATCATTAAATTTGACCCGGTTCTGGAGAATGACCCCTTTACCAAAACATGTCTGTGTCTAAAGTTTGGTTCTTTTGTTTTTCAGTGAACAAAAAAGAAACGCTGTTTGTGCTAAGACTTCAGTAGCACCAAAACTGCAAGCCGAAGTCATTACGTACTTGTAACGTACGTTAAAAAACTGATGTCAAGCAATCTATAAAACCTTCCTGTGTGTTGGTATGTAGGTGGTGTTCAAATGGAATTACAATAGAAAGCATTGTTTTTTGAGCCGAGCACATTAGTTGTTGGACTATATTTAGAGTCAAGCGTGCTTTATTTGAGAAAATATCAGTGTAACGTCTGGACACATGATCATAAAATAACTTTTCTTCATTAGAATAACAATACAGACTAACACTATGAAGTAGCAGAGGAACTGTACAACAAAAAGAAAAGACAAACCAAAATGTAACAGTGCTCCTGATGACATTTTACACACTTCTGCATCTCCTTAATCATGAAAGTGACCTTCACTCAGAAAGCCTTTCTTAAAAATAGCCAGAGCAATATTTATCATCAAGCTGACAATAACTTCACTAAATACTTTATATATA
>JBCNYH010000007.1:13063339-13073708 GCA_039654325.1 Tandanus tandanus | reverse complement strand
ACATACACACACACACACACACACACACACACACACACACACAACTGAGCAAGTAAGGGTTAAGGGCCCAATAGTGGCAGCTTGGTGGCACTGGGGATTGAACCCCTGACCTTTGGATTAGTAACCCATTGCTGTAGCCACCTGAGCCACCACTGCCACAAAAACAGTACACACATCGTGCAAAAGGTTCATAAAATGGCTCTGATTATCCAGTGTTATGTTGTAGTGCAAACTTTGCAGTAAGACAGTAATAATTATTTTAAAAACCCAGCTAATTAAATATAATTATCAATATTGAATAATACGAAAGATTTATCGTGATTCATTTTTCATCTACATCACTCAACCCTACATTCTGAGAAGACGGCAAGATTGTGAGTATAACCCTCTTAGCCATCAGGCCCTTAACCTTTACCTGCTATGCCTGGACTGGAACGCATCTCGATCACAAGCCCACCCTGGATAAAAGCACTTGGCAAGTGAATAAATGTAAATGAGAGTAAAATCTTTGCAAAGCTGTTTAGTCATTACCAAGTTACAAAGGGATGGAACAGGATATGATGTGTTGTTGAATATCATCCCTGCATAACGAGACACTGGAAGAAAGAACGAGTCAGTCTAAAAATAACTTCCTTTGCTGCTGGTAGATTTGAATGCTGAGCCTCTTGGGACACTGAAATAGATGCACACAAGTAAAAAATGTGTAGGTATAGCCAAGCAGGTCAGATCATTTGTGTAAACCAGTGTTTACCTACAATGCTTATACTAAGTCACGATCTATTGCTTTATAACGTGCAATAGCATTTACAGAGCTGTACGAGCAGCTCTTTTACCTGCACTGCTTATGATGTTGAATTACCAATGCACGTACAAATGATAATGAACAACTGCCCTACATTTAACAGAGCCTAGCAGCAGAATAAGGTTTTACTACCAGCCTACAGGAGGATTAATGATTTCAGACACCACATAAATGTCACCATGAGGAATCTTCAATCAAGCTTTCAAAAGTCAGATGTTCGGCCATAATACAACAGATATGTTGATCAATCTTATCATAGGAACAACGGCATCTACAATAAGAGGAGTAAAACTGAAGCCGTCCTGCTGAATACAGTACGAACATACAAACACAATGTGTACAGTACTGCAGATAAGGCTCTCTCTCTCTCTCTCCCACACACACACAGAAATTCATGACATAGTTAATGTTAAAAATGGTGTCATCCTGCTGACACTTGGTAAAAGTCCACTAACCAGGGAGCATTTGGTGCCAAAACTTCTAACTAGCAGGACAGGTCATAGCATGATACAGGAAGAGCGAATACTGAGGCAGTGAGTACACATGTATCTTTGTTCACACACACAACTGTACACCTGTACAAGCAATAAGTTAAGTAGCTACATTGACAGAATGTTGACACTAAACTAGAGATTTATGGTCTGGAATTAAAAAGACAGAACGTTGCAACGTTGACGCTGGACAACACGACGTTCTACATGAATATACAGCAAGCGCGCAGCTCTGATTACCGGGAATCCAAGCAAAGTGATCAGAATGCAGCGAGCAACAGTTTTTCCTGAACTGTCTACTTACTGCAGTTTGTGTCATTACCACAGAAGACTCCGCATCATCTCTACCTCCAAACTCCCACATAATCCGGCTGAAGAGACAGCGGATTTAACCGTCCACCTCTGACACAAGTGTCATAATGAAGCTGCGTGCGCCGTACAAGACCGAGTACTGAAAACAATTCCAAAAACGTAGTTTAAAGTAGGAAAAACTGATTTAATCCCACAGTCATTGCACCCAAAAAAAACCTCCACTGCTTCCTGAAAACACAGGTATGTCTACATTATTTTCACTTTATCCCCATCTGCACCTCTGTTTCTTATTCAGTCTCTTTCACTCACTCACACACACACACACACACACACACACACACACACGGCAGCGTTCAAGAGTGTGCATAGAGGGAGGGAAGCTGCAGTTGTGCTACCGTGTAGAGCTCCTCTGTTCAGCAGGAGCACGGATCCATCCGCAGTGTAAAGTGCTGTACTGGCCTTAACCCTTGCATCGCCGTAGAAGGCGGAGGTTCTGTTAAGCTCAGCAATAGTCACCATCACCCACAGTGGCATTAAGCTCGTTACAGAATTCCCCTGCATGGCTGGATCGACGTACTAGTAAGAATTCTGCTTGTAATCCATCTCATCAGCACACTAAAAATAACTCGGATCTGTCGGTGGGAGAATTAAACAGATTAAAATGCGCCGAAAATCTGATTCAGAAGCAGTGACATTTGCATATCACACCTGGTTGGGAACTCTACTGGTGTACAAATCCAATATGCTGCATAGCGAGGCTAACACTGCGTGGTTTCCTTAGCGCTTGTGCCAAGGTGGCTTTAGATCTTACTTGGTATCTCATGCACAGAAGCACAAACAGCACGAGTCCTTTTAGATATTTTACATACAGGTGAACCAGCTGGGATAAGTCTTCTGATGGCTGCTGTAGATCATACCAGGGATACACATATCATTAATCTCTCAGTGGTGTAGAGGTCTGGAGTGACAGAAAGGGGTCTGCATTACACCACACACACACACACACACACACACACACACACACACACACACACACACACACACACACACACACACACACACAGCTTATATACAAGCTTCCTGGCACACAGTCATCGTGGAATGTGTGTCAATACTGAGACTGGGAGTGGTGACAGATTCCATGCATGTTTTCTCTTCCCGCTCTCTCACTATAGTGAAGCTATGCCTACACGGCGCACACATGAACAAGGCTCACAGCCAGAAAATAAGCAAACAATCTGCTTTAGAATACTATCCATTCTCCGCCATGTCAAGACTGTCCTGTCTAGCTACATTTATCCGCAAACATGTTGGACGACAACAAAACTCAGCCTTTGCTCAGTGGAGAGATTCAATTTGGGAAATACGAATCTGTTTAGGAAGAGATATGGGGAGGAACATGTCAAGCTCTGGTGAAGCTGCTCTTCTATAGATTGAATGTCTCTAAATAGCCCAAAGCTGCTGATGCTACGCTATCCAAAAGAGCATAGATATGCAATGCGTTGTGCTAAGGTTACACATGGAGAGGATGAGGAGCAGACTTCATGAAACTTAAATCACATTAACATATTTCATACTGTGAAGGTCACTAAGGTCAACTGTGATTACCAGAACTCTGGACCCTGTTGCACCTAACGCTAGAAATCATGACACATTATTGATCAAGTCCTGCCATTATACTGGAGGACGGCTAACTTTAGGTTGGTTAATGTAATGCAATACATTAACCGTGGCTCCCTGTTCAATGATAAAGAAGGAAACAACCCTTTAAAATCCCGCAGTAGTACAGAGGACTACATGATGCACACACTGCACAAGGAATTTCATGAAATTAACAATTTTTCATGGATGTCTATAGAAATAGTAATAATAATAATTAAGTAGGGACATCCACTAAGCCTGACGAGAATAAGTATTTTAATATAAACTACATGGGAGCATAAGAAAAAGCACACTAAATTAGATTTTTATGGTTTATTTTTAAAATTGTTTTAAGTATGCCAGATGTAAGTAAGCTCTGAACGCACATGTGAGCAGGCGCAGAAACATAGTACATTCTACTCCGCAGAAACATAAACGTACAACAAAATGAGATTTTTATAATTTATTCTCACATATGAGACCAAGAGGCAGGTCAGGTGAGCTCCAAGCAGGCTAAACTCCGTGCAGCAGACAGCATCTGTTAAGCCCACTCATTCAAAGATTTGTACAAACTCCTCAGAAACATAAGTAAACTGCACCCAAAAAAAAAGGTGTTTAGTATATACTACACTAAAACTAGATTTTTATGATGCTGCCTGCTCTAAGTGACTGTGACAAACTGTGAGTGTCCGCCATTTTGATTCAAGCATTACCCACTTAGAATAATGGGTTGTTTTTTGTTTTTTTTGTTGTTGTTTTTTTACCAAGACAGCGGACCAATTGCGTTGTTCCCGTCTAGTATATACACACCATCATTACCCTTAATATAGAGATTTAGGCACTGCCTAAAAGCAGAGCTCCCATATGATTTTGGTTTTGAGTGGGAACTCTCAAACCACATACACGTATCCTACGTACATCAAGATTAATTCATTTTAATTGCTTGTTTATAGAATATAAACCATTTAGGTTTAGAGAACATTTCAATAACGCAAGAATATAGAATATAAGAATATAGTTATTTATTTTATGTCATTAACGATGACGTTCCATCACATGAACCAAGTATTATATGCCTCTTGTTCTCTACATTACTCTCTGCCAGAAAAATTTACATTTTTCCTTTTTCAAGATATTAAATTTTCAAAGAATAACACACGGTTCCCGTGTGTACACGTACGCCGGAAGGATGAATGTACGCTATAAGTTTTTCTTGACGTTCCAAAAGCAACTTGATGGTCAGACGCTTTTTTCCTTCTCAATGGTGCTCTGCTCACATGGATTTGCTAAAAATATTTGTTAGCCAAGCAGTAGAAATACTCTGGATATTCTCATTGATACACTAAGAGTTCTTCCTTTAAAAGAATCCAGTGAAACAGGAAGGACCACATCAACCAGTGTAAACTCAGCCACAATATCCACACATTGCTGGTTAAACCAGCTAAACATGACGAGTCTGATGCCTTTGGTTTTGTTTGCCTTGTTAGAAAACCTTATACACCATAAAAGAGACTAAAACATATGCTTTATGGCAGGTACAACCGTCCAGATCCCCAATGACTGTTATGAATAAGTGTGTGATTTATTTTGTAGGGCCTGTAAACACCCTGTTGAGTAAAGCTTCAAGGACATACGTATTGAGCCCCTTAAGTCTTAAGCACTGGGAGGAGGGGGACGCTGGCTGGTAAACACAATTATAGCTAACTTTATTTCATTTGGAATATTATTAGGTTAATCAAGCACAACATGGAATCAGTTTTAACAAATTTATTCGTTAAGAGACTTAAAAATGGGAATAAATATACTGAAACCCTGGGGGGAGGGGGTTGGGGGTTGGGGGGGGTTTGCTATCTGTTCTCAGTCACCTGGATACTTCGCAAAGCTCGGTAAAGATGTGCTGATGAGCAACACACACATATGCACATTACTCTCAGTGATGTATGAGCTGACAAACATATGAAAGGTGTCTGCACAGACATATACACAGCAGGGCTCTCATAGAGATTAATGAGCACAAAATCTGATTTCCTGTTTGCATCTGTATGCAGGAGGGGTAGTGCCAAGATGGGAAAAAGGCTGATCACCTAGTAGATAGAATTTGAAAAGAAACAGACTCAATTAAAGACACAAAAATCAACTCACAGGACATCAAGTACTCATCATCATCCAATATATTATACTGCTTTAGCTAGTCATGGCCACAAGAATTCGACTAATCAGCTACTTTTTACATAACCGTGTGTGTGTGTGTGTGTCCCTTTGCTTTGATGCAGAGCTGAGTGAATTGATTTAAGTATCCCACAGTTGTAGAAAATTATATTTGTGTTTCAGAAGGGTAAAATTATTCACCTGCATCAAGCAAAGAAAATAACTACGGAGCCAAAAACATAAAAAAAAAAAAAAATAATAATAATTTAAAAAAAGACTGGAATTGGGTCAAGAACTCTTCAACACTTGGAGGTGTAGTGCTAAACCATCACCTTTACAGAGGAAATAGTCCAGGGGGTGGGGGAAAAAAACAACAAAACAAAACGATTGACTGTCTGTGATAGGAGTGCACTTAAATATTTGGTGATGTCGAATCATAAAGAAAGTCGAATTTTTCCACAAAAAACATTTGTTGTTCGATCATATCCCAGAGTGATGGGCATGTTGGGGAAAGAAGAGAAGTGCAAGAAGCGGTGTACTCATCATGGATAGTGGCCACTGTACAAGCCTGATCAGGGGTTACTTTAATTGGTCAAGTTGAGGGGGGGGGGGTTTGCAACTCTGGATGGAAATAAATATTGTAATGATGCATAACGCTGCGTCCGCACAAGAAGCGAGTGACACTTTCGCATGTTATAGGTACTCGAACACAAACATGCTCTGTCTTTAGTACAATTTCCATAAGCTCTCAAATGTCTAGTAACAATAACATGAACAATATATAGCTCACGCAAAAAGGTAATAACTTACTAGGACCGAGCGCGCACTCGTGGACTGCAGACAGACACAAACACACAATTTCATGCGGAACGAAAATTGGCACGTCACAGTACCTTCCGCGTAGCTCACACAAAAGGTAATTCCACCTACATCAACATCGAAGATAGCTCATCACTGTCGTGTGCTCTACAACTGCACACAGTATGTGATATTTTATTATTTTTGAAAATATAGCCAACACTGTCTGCAGGGTCTGATAATGTTATATCTACATATGAGCCACACAGTCTACATGGCATTATCTAGATGTTCCTATACCAGTATGCTACAGCCTATATAATGACTACAGATGTGGAATAAGAAACTATTTAGGATGTGGCCTAATAGTACACGAGAAGTATATTATATTGCCATCATCATTCCATTCTGGTTAAACAGAACCTAAATGCACCTCAACCCTGTCCCGAATGTTCATCACAATGATCCTGACGGTTACCGAAATGAAACTTCACCCACTGTTGAAAATAACTTATGTAAAGAGCAAAAACAATCATTTTCAGAAAGTTTTATATTTTGTTGTTAATCCAGTGACTACCACAAAAAACATTTACATTCAATCTTTATTTGTTGTAATTGTTTAACACCTTCCACCCCCTTTCATTTAAAACTAAATTTTCCATCCCTTTTCCATACATTTTTGACCAGACAACAATCCCACGAAAAGAAACTATGGCAAAATGGGAGTGTTCCCTTCAACCTGGTATTTAGCGTAACTACAACTGAATGACTGAGACAAAGCTATGTGTACGAGTGTCGAGCCATGTGCACCTTCTGTAAGCTAAAACCATGTGTTCAGCCCATAAGGACCATGTAATACTACACCAGTCAGCATGAAATACAGTCTCCATTAGTGCCACGTGTCACTGTTGACCTGTAACCCCCTCGAAAGTCATCAGCTCGTAGTGTTGGTGCACATGGGAAGAGGAACACACCTTGGTGTAGCTAGTTAATATGCAACCTATATTCCATTCTAGTATGATCAGCACAACACCCTCCTTTTTACTCTCACATGGAGGAAAGGCTGACATTACTATAGAAATGGGGGTGAATGAAACAATGCAGGGTGGGGGGGGGAAGCATGACTACATGATTAGTATGCGATATTATGTATCTTAAAAAAAAAAAAAAACCTGTCTGAATCTGATGCTGTGGAGACAGCAGCAAGCTTTAAACAGTCAAAATGCAAACGATCGATTTTAGTCACAGTTGTACCCAAGATAGTATAACCCTCTCATAGATTTGCATGCCTCTGTGTTCTGCAGGTCTGCGTTTTGCATGTTGCCGTTTTCAGTAACATCAAGGATCACATTTCCCTACGTTCAGCACAGCTTACACACAATACACAGCCACATTCTACATCACCACCATATCTGTATTTGTCCCTGTGTTCCTTAAGTGTACACACGTTTCCCTGGTTATCATCTCAAGAATTCTCTCTAAAAACGAATTCAGTTCCATTAAAGAGGAAACAATAGCCTTTAAACAAGAACGTATCACTCTCACCCCCATCATGTTCTCTAGAGTCCATTTAAGTGTTTTATAAACCAGTGCATATGTTTTTACTTCACGGACGGGATCGAGTCCAGAGCAGCAGCAGCAGCATCACTAAACACATTCTGTGACGGCTCTATTTTGGGATCTCATGTCTCAGCACATCCATTTCATTGGATTTTCATTCCACTCAGAAATTGTGCACAGGCGTCATACAATGCTTTGAGATTAGGCTGTCAAAATCAAGCACACTCTGCAAAGACTTATAAATTCTTATCAAAATTCCGACAGTCAAACAGGTAAAGAGTAAAAAAGGAATTCAACCCATAACCTCTAAAAACATTTGTTTATTTATTTCTGCATAAATGAAAGGACTGTTCATAATAATGCTCAGGAAATACAAACTGAATATTGATACATTGATATCCTGACGCACTATGTATTTATCTGCCATTATGTTTAGGGCTCACCCAATCCACATTAACTTTTCCTAATAAGATTGTCATTTACAATGTTTAAAAATATGGCTGTTTAATACCTCATATGTTGGAGCAAATTAATGTAACAAATAAATGTACACTTTAGAGATGATATTAAGAGAGAAAGTTTGCCAGACTGGTTAGAAGAAATTAAACTGCGAACGTTTGGCATTTTGTTTCCAGTTCTCCGCCTCGTACCGTGCCAATACAAGATTAAGTCTTGTGGGGGAACATTTCCATCCTCCCACCCAAACTCTCTCCACATATAAAGGAAAGATTAACTTGTGCTCAAACGCATGCAAAAATATGGTGGATATTACAACACTAGCATACAAAATGTTCTGTTCCCACATAGAAATGCTTTCAACTTCACACAAAGTTTTTTCTTCTGAGGTGGCTTCTGATTGGTTCGCTACTGGGGGATTAAAAACATTATTCTAAGTGGATAATGCTTGAATCAAAAACGAGAGACACTCAAGGTTTGTCCAGTTGCACAGAGAGGGTGGCATCATCGCGATCATGCTTTAAAATATTTTTTAAAAATACTTCTTTTTAAGTTGTTTTCCCTGTGTTTCTGCATAGTATGTACTAAAACTTCAAACGAGTTTACAAACAAGCCGTTACTGAGCACAGTTTATTCTTCATGTTTCCCAGTGGTATATACTTAATCTCTGATAGGTAAGAAAAGACACAGTTAGCTACACAGTGCTTAGAATCTTTTCAGCGTGTGCAGAGCTCACCTAACCTGCCTCCGTCAAGTTTGCCTTTTATGTTTCTGTATAATATATACACTAAAACAAATATTTACCTCAAGCTTGACATCCCATCTAGCGACATCCACCTTGCCTTCGGCACATAATTTTGAATTATAAATAAGGAATAACGACTGGTTCTAAAAATGTACACATACTGTAAACGAGAATGTTTAAACAGACTGTTTACATGAAGGTAACTGGATTAAGGTGTGTGTTTAATGTCCTAAGAATACTGTCAGAATGACATTTCTGACATGTGCACAATCCCACATACCTGACCTACTCTGCTCCATAAAGATGAAGGAGGCAAATGTTTAACCAATCGAATTGTATTTATCTACTTTATTTAAGCCACAAATGAAATGAAAGGTTCTCCTATTTGAAATGCTGAACATATTACTTTGAGTTATTGGTACAATTTTGTAGCTGATATCCCAAGCTTTGAAATGATACCAAATTTTCTAACATATTTATCTAGTTTTGGAGTAACTAACCAAAACCTTCCAGGAATTTTCAGCCTTTCAAACATACAACTTTGGAGAAAATTGCGTTTAAAGTTCAACAAAGTATTTAATCATTTCCGACCTAATACCCACTTTGCTGTGATGGGTCACATTTCACTGATTTGAACATTGTTGACAGGTGAAGTGAATAAAACTGATCATCTTATTACAGTGTCGCCTTCCAAGGAATGAATTAGCCAAAAAATAAACAGTCAGTTCTCGAAGTTGAAAAGTTGAAAGTGGGGAAAAATGAGCAAGAGTAATAATCTGAGCGTCTTTAACAAGGACAACATTGTAAGGGCTGAATGACTGGTGAAGGCTGGTACGTCTGATCTGATCCCACAGAAGAGCTGCTGAAGCCCAAACTGTTAATGCTGGCTATGATTCAAAAGGTATCAGAACACAGTGCTTGCTGTGTATGGGGCTGCCTAGCTGCAGACTAGTCAGGGAGTCTTATGGCTAATCCGTGTATATGCATTTTATAGCTGTGGGTTTTGAGACGACACCCCGACATGAGCGTAACCATGTTCGGATAAAGCAAAAATCTTTTAGAGACATAGCACATGCTCAAATCTGTGGCTTGTTTACATTAGTTTCAATGACCACATTGTACACTGCGCCTCATATTCTAACAAATTTATAAGAAATTCATGCATTTGTGCTCAGTCTGATGTTCAAAAATGTTTTGATCAAAAATGCGGCATCCACGAATATCACCAAATAATTTTATATGCTCTGTGCACTGACTCAAACAATTATGAACAAAATTAATTTGCATATATTTTAATCCTAAAAAGCTTGAGTCGAGGCAACTGGACTTCTGGACTTCTAACAACCCTAGTGGACAAAGGACCCCAACGAGCGATGGAATGGATGGGAGGGACGGTGATTTGCACTTGACTTGAGA
>JBCNYH010000007.1:13038369-13054064 GCA_039654325.1 Tandanus tandanus | reverse complement strand
CCCCCCCCCCCCCCCCCCCCCCCCCCCCCCCTCCCTCCTCAAGCCTAACTAGATACAGTATGTCCAGAGGTATGGGAAAGCATGATAAATGATTTAATGAAAACATTTGCATTAAAGTATGCACATTTCTGTGGAAAAGGACCATCGTGCTCTTTGTATCTCCCCTGACCACCAGTGTCACCTCTTATCTGTATTGCTAATGAGCACAGGGGAGATTCTGGCTCAGTGTGAGCCAAGCGGAGACAGGGGTCCTGCAACGCTGCTGATGTAAGGAGACCTCATACTGTTTTCACTGGAGGAAAGAGAGACAGCATGAAGGGAGAGGGAGCCAGCAGAGTGTGGTGACTTCTGTTATGCTGTGACAAGGTCACACTCATGCATTAAACAAATATAAAAGCATTGAGATATAGCTACATGAAAGATGGTGAGTGTTGGATATAACTGTTCTCTGTTCAGTACAAGTGCCTAGTGTGTGTGTGTGTGTGTGTGTGTGTGTGTGTGTGTGTGTGTGTGTGTGTGCTAAATATGCTAGTATCAGCAATACTTAGTCCCTGTTTACTATATACTAACTCAGCTTGGGAAGGATGATGATAATATCAGTTGCTCAGTGAGGCATAGAGGCATAACAGCAATGAAGTACAGTACAGTGTTGCTTATGAAGAACAGAACTGCAGATAACATTTACAGTGTTATCTTAATCTTTTATGCAGATTACCATGTCCCCATTTAAACACTCTTTGTTTGTGTCATATTTTTTCATTCTGTAGCAATTAAAATGCAAACAGTATGCTGCCTAAAATTCACTCATTTGCTGAACCACATAATCCTACTAGGGTTGCAGGAAGCTGGCGCCTCTCTCAGCCAACACTAGGCAAAAAAGGGGTACACCCCGAACATGTCGCCAGACCATTGCAGGGCAAACACACACACACACCTAAGGGCAATTTGGAACAGCCAGTTAGCCTTACATGCATATCTTTGGACTGTGGGAGGAAACTGAAGTACCCAGAGGAAACCCACGTAAGCATACAAAACGCCACACAGAAACGTCCAGGCCCGGGAATCGAACCCAGGACCTTCTTGCTGTGAAGCAGACATGCTAACTACTTTGGCACCATGCTGCCCTGTCTAAAACTAAACACTACAATTAAATGTTAATTACGTTCAAATCTCAGCCCTTATGTATGTTTGAAATATGCAGTAACATCTAGTGAGCCAAAAGTGAGTCTATGGCATAATGATCAGTGGATCAGTGAATCATATATTGTGTGGGAAGTCCACCAAGCTCCTTACAGCATTTGGCTTTTGGCAAGAATGAATAACTAGCCACAACCAATAGTCCAGTAATCAAAGCTCTAATGATGAATGTACGAGATTTTGAAACCCGATGCTTAGGCTTTGCCAAATGCTTAGATAACGACAGCACAACTTTACACACAGACTTAGAATCTTACATCTGTACAAAAGTCTTTTTGCTTGACCGTAAACATCTGTGGCTCTGAACCATATAAAGCCATTATGGAATAACAGAGTATTACTCAATAAACAGCAGCAAACTGTACATCCTCTCGCCCTTCTTTTCCAGGATAATGCCTGGTGCCAGATGTACTCGCATGACATCACACTGGTATGCTCACTAATGCCTAACATAACAACGTCTGATGCCAAGTGATTATGTAGTGCAGTTATAGCACATTCACGGAATACATTATAACAATAACAATGTAGAGCTGGGATGCAACCAGATGACTTCAGCTGAATGATTCCAACCTTTTCATCGCGTAGATACTCACTGATTATTTATTGAGAACATGTTGAAAATTATCTTAATGGGTTTTTTTTTTAATAAATACTTTCACATACAGGGTGGCATGGTGGTGTAGTGGTTAGCACATCCGCCTCACAGCAAGAAGGTCCTGGGTTCGAGCCCTGGGCTCGGCGAGTGCATTTCTGTGTGGAGTTTGCATACTCTCCCCATGCTTTCCTCCAGGTATGGCATGGTGGTGTTGTGGTTAGCACGTCCGTCTCACAGCAAGAAGGCCCTGGGTTCGTGTCCTGAGCTCAGTAAGAGCATTTCTGTGTGGAGTGTGCCAAATTGACCCTAGATGGGATTGTGATTTGAAATGGTTGTGTGTGTATTGCCCTGCGATGGTTACTCTGCCTCTGGCTAAGATAGGTCGCTTTTACATGCAGTAAATATGAATGTTTTTATCTGTACCACATATGCAAAAGCAATTAATGCAGTGACAATAGTTCAGAGACATAATTGTAAAAGGTCAAAGCACAGATGAAGCACTGAAAAATAGGTAATACATATTTTTCCCTTTTTCGATTTCTGTTTTCATGAGTATAGAAACAGGTCCTACTGAACAGATTTTTGTCCTGTCAGCTGTTACATAGCAGCCTCACTGTATAGCAATTAAGGAATTGATTTGGAAGCAGACTGATTTTGTGCCTACTGGTCTATCGATAGCTCTTAGGGGAATTATTAGTCCAATTTTATTTATTTTTAATCGTAACTCTACTTACACTAAGCACAAAATGCTCCCGTTTTCAACAAATTCTTTCTGATTACACAAACAAGATACATGAAATTCTTTTAACACCTTTGTCTGATGTGTCATAAATCATTACACATACAACTAAGCACAAGAAAATTACATTTTCCAGTGGGTGTGTGTATAATTTATATTCTTACTGCACTAAGCAGAGTTAAATGTTCATTTATTTGGTTGTTTGATATTTCTATAAGTCCTAAACATGACATAGTCCTAGAATCAGGTTACTCTTTCAATGTCTGTGCCTCTCTCAACAGTGCTTTCTTTCTCATCTATCATTAAGATAAATATCTAGAGCTGAGAACCCCAAGAGAGCAGTGTCTTGGGAATTTGTTTTCAGAGACAGATAAGTGAGCAAGCTAAGAATGATGCAGTAGAGGGCAGGACTGTAATTTAGACGACATAAACGCTTGATGAAACTGTCAGCCATCTTTAAAAATTTGCATAACTAATTATGGGAGGCTCAGAGGACAGAGGCTGAAGCTCAGTGGACAGAGGCTGAAGTATGGCAGGTCAAACAAAACATTATCACACCTACAAGCGGGCAGTGGAACTATCAGAAAATTAATAATAGTAGAGAAAGGTAGAGGTTTAGTCATCCTAAATCATTGCTGCCAAACCCTGCTCCTGGAGACTTCACACCCAACACGTTTAAATCCAGCCCTGTTCTAACACACCCCATCCAGTTCATCAAAAACTTTAAAGATCAAAATGTCATGTGTCAACTGTTGATTGGTGGTAATTGTAGACCAAAAAAAAATTTAATAAAAAAAGGTGGGCCAAAAGTCAAACAATATAAAGAATGCATTATTGTCTTTCATTTATTGTTCAGAATATCTTGTTGAGTATTTTTTTATGCAGTGCTGATTGGTATTCAGATTTAGAGTGACAATTAAATTAGAACTATACAGTTCTTCAGTTTAAACATAACATAACATATAACATTTATTTAATTTTCCGTATAACTTTATATTAGATTAAGGTTGGGTGAAGACGGGGTACACCCTGAACTGCTTGCCAGACCATTGCAGGGCCAACACAGATACATAACTATTCAAACTCACACCTAGGGGCAATTAAGTATATCCAGTTAGCCTAACACGCATGTCTTTGGACTGAGAAAGAAAACCTCAGTGGAAACCCACACAATCATGAGGAGAACATGTAAATTCTACATAACAACACCCTCGCTGGGCAAAGGGCTCCAACCTAGAACCTTCTTGTTGTGAAGTGGAAATGTCACTATGTTTACTGTGCCACTCATAGCATAACATAACATAGGTGACGCAAACAACTTCACGAAACTTTAACAGAAAGCAGCACAAAATCCAAAAGCAGTGTACAAAAAAACTAACTTACCAAACAAACAAATAAATATTAATAAGAAAGAAGTTACTATGGAGCATAGCTTCACCGGAGTGAAATGTTGGCTAACTGGTATTGGATAGTAAGACTTTATCATAGATAAGTTTGGGTGGGGTTCTCCCTCAGAGATAGGGTGAGAAACTCGGCCATCGGGGGGCAGCTCAGAGTAGAACCGCTGTTCCTTCGCGCTGAAAGGGGCCAGTTAAGGTGACTTGGGCATCTGATTAGAATGCCCCCCGGACGCCTCCCTGGTGTGGTGTTTCAGGTATGTCCAACCGGGAAGAGACCATGGGGTCGACCCAGTTTCCCCTGGAGCTGGAGGAAGTGGCTGGGAAAAGGGATGTCTGGACCTCACTGCTTAGTCTGCTGCCTGGATACCCCAGATCAAGTGGAAGAAGAAGATGATGATAATGATGATTATGATGATAATGATTCTCTGCGTCCTCTCTAAACTTCCTCACTATGATAAAACCAGTACTATGATTCAAATTCCATGGGAACACCACAACACATTGCATAACTGGATGCACTAGAAGCTGGTTTGGATGAAGAACATATGAATGAGTTTAAAATGTGTTTTTTTTTTCCAAGGTAGAAATTTTACAAGAACCAAGAATCATTGACAGTGTTCCTTGATCTGACATTTTACTGGCCCCTGACTCAAACCCAAATATCCTCCATACTTCACTAGATGTAAATTAGCAACCTGAATTCTCAGAGTATGTGATGAAATTGAGACTAGGTGGGATCCAATACTGTTGGCAGTCCAGGCACCAGAACTGGGAACTATTGTGCTTTCCTTCAAGTATTGGAGGTCCATGATGAAATAATTATTCCACATACTCTGATCTTTCACACACTTCAACCTTACAAACTTTTTTTATACAACATATAATAAAATAACTGCAGCAGTGGGTGGAATTGATCTTCTTGATTTTATGAGGGAGCAGGTCAGAAGTTTCAACAGTAGCAGTGTGGGAAAAAAATCAAGAAGCACACCTCCACACTGATTTCCAGATTAGACTTACGTGTAAATCGGGTGGCACGGTGGCGCAGTGGTTAGCACATACGATTCCAGGACTCGGGCGTTTCTGTGTGGAGTTTGCATGTTCTCCCCGTGCTTGCGTGGGTTTCCTCCGGGTACTCCGGTTTCCTCCCACAGTCTAAAAACATGCACATTAGGTTAATTGGCTGTTCCAAATCACTCCTAGGTGTGAGTGTGAATGGTTGTATGTGTACTACCCTGCGATGACCTGTTAAGCTGTCCAGGGTGTACCCCGGCCTCGCCTAGAGTCGGCTGAGATGGGCGCCATCCACCCGCCACCCTAATGAGGATTAAGCGGCTTAAAAAATGAATGAATGAATTTACATGTAAATCCCACTGAAGACAAACTTAAAAATGTTAATGTAACATTAGTACAGGTCACATTCATCGCATAATGGGTATTCAACAGGTCCATGAAAAAAAATGAACGAATTCCTAGGACACCTGAAAGAAAATTCACAAGTTGCGATGGAAAATGCCATCATAGACCCTTGTCTTGGAGTTTTGAGCATATTCAAAAGTTTTTTGGACTTGTAGATAGTTTTCGCCCTTCAGACACCCTGTAAATGCTTGACCCTGTCTGATCTTTGAAGCAAAGCAGAGACGGACCTGGTTAGTACTTGGATGGGAAACTGCCTGGAAATTCCACGTGCTGTGGAGCGTTAAGGAAAATGTCTGGCAACCTTTCCTGTAAAGAAAAAATCTGCTAAGAGAACTCTATGAGAATATAGTCGCCAACTCTCCACCATGAGGATGACATTAGACAAGACAAGATAAGGTAATTTTCACTGTCAGCTTCATTTCCTAGATCGGATGTTTGATGCCCCACAATGCCCTACAGCTGTATTACATTGAACATAAAAAGTTCAGATGTTTGTTTTTTTTGGGTCATCTGATGCACTCAGAATCATAAGGTTTATTGCAATAATTCTATGTTTGCCCTACGCCAAACCCATGTGTATCATACAGCATTGTAAGGTTGAACGTATGAAGATTATGTAACATTCAAATAACTGTCGAACTGAGTATCACAAAAATATCTTCAGTTTTTTTTTGTCCTGGTAACAATTGTATCACTTTCATATGAGCACCGTACAATTTGACTTACAGACCTGCCTATTAGCCCCAAGAGAGACGTCAGTATTTTATATATGAATGCAACTACACAACTTTCAAATTCACGTCACCCAAACCTACGTCAGTCCCTTCTGTCATAACTCTGTGAAATTCGTGTTCATAATTCATTAATGTTTTTGTGAAAGCGGCTTAAATTTTGCTGTCAGATGCACATGTGATCAGATCCTTTATAAAAAAGAAAGTTTCTTATTTTTGGGGGTTGAACATATAATCTTGTCAGATGGGCTGATTTGGCTTGTGGGTCATTATTTGCCGTTCCCTGCTTTAGAATGCAATACCAGATTGAGTGCCATCTTGACAGCCTGTAATTCTGTCCTGTTAATGTCAGAGTGTGTATCAACAAATGGCAATTTTCCTTGACATATAAACACTGTTAAAGATTAGATAATTCTTTAGATGAAACAGCTTTTAAGTTCGAAAAATGCCTGTTTTGTCCATTCTCACCCCACCTAGACTGAGTATGTGTGAAACTTGCACATTTCTGGCACTCCTCTGCTTTTACATTTATCTTCTTCGGGTAAAGAGTTTAACGATATCTTCATTTTTGACAAGTACAAATCAAAGGATAGTGTTTCAAAGAAATATGAGTTAGTGCTAATAGCCATCGTTCATTCCTCACTTCCCTGCATCTAAATCAGCTGGAAAACATTGCATAAATCAGGTTAGCTCTGTGTGTGAGTTCTCCTGAAATCCATTCACTACGTTTCTATGCACAGTTAAGTCGAGCTACGGGTATAGCTTGACTAGGCCATTTAATTATACTACTGTCCTTGTCTCAATATACAAGCACGGAGAGGGAATGGATTTACTGGCCGAAGTATTGGGCTTTTTCTGGGTGACCAATTACATCACAGACCAAAATTATTGACTGGAGGCAAACTGTTACCAAGTTAACATGTGACTGATTTACCTGCTACACACTTTACTTTTTTAAACAAATAAGATGCACAGAGAATATCTCTGCTATTCTCTATGCTCTCTCTCTCTCTCTCTCTCTCTCTCTCTCTCTCTCTCTCTCTCTCTCTATCTCTCTCTCTCTCTATCTCTCTCTCTCTATACTAATTAGGGATTCCTGTACATGTATTGACTATTTAGCGAACGTGAATCAAATCCTACATTACAATCTCCACTTCTTACAACTTTATCATGTAAATGTCATGAAAAAACACTATAAAGTCATGATATTTATAGGGTGGTTTTATTCACATTACTTGCAACAAATTTTAAATGTTACTGTTAAATTAAATCAATATTAATAACTTTAAATATAACTTCTAGGTCCCGCATGGTCTGGTGAGCTGTTTAAGGTGTACCCTGCCTTCTCCCAGAGTTGGCTGGGATGGGCTACAGCCTGCCTGTGACCTTAATAAAAGCATAAAGTGGTTTGGAAAATGAAATAAAAATTTGTGTAACCTTTAAGATGATTAAAAGTGTCACTTTAAAAAACTGACAGTGGTAGAGAGACAGTACTTAACTTTTAACACAGTGAAATGTCATGTTGGAAATCTTGTAGCACAAAAATAAAAATGTTTCAGAGTTTGGGCGAGAAACTAGGTTGTGTTGACTTGTTTCATTGTTTTTTTACTGGAGTTGTAGTAGGTCTGTATCAGATACTTCCACCAACACAGATTTACATTGTTTTAAATCCATCATTGTTCATCTGTTCCACTGCAGTTCATGTATTTTGAAATATTTGACCCTTTCAGGTAGCACAGCATGATATGTCTGATATGTCATGATATGTCTATGTTTACTGTTTACCGGATTACACCGGCTTCTTCTTTTCCTTCTGGGTCAAAGCCCACAGCAAGAACTACAGAGCACACGCAGAGCACCTAGGCCAGGATAGACAGATTCCCAATCGCATTATCTAGGCTAGTCTGAATTAGAAAAAGTGATTTTAGCACAATCTAGCACTTATACACGTATTTCAAAAGTCCAGTTTTAGTCGGACTAACACAATAATTAGATTTTTCTCACGCCATGAACACGTACTGAGTGTTATGCATTTCCAGTAAAATGTGAGTGTTCCAATCACATACTACAATTCTCTTTCTTATCTCACTGTTGTAATGGATATTAGTCTAAAAAACTTAATATTCATCAGTGGCTAATGTCTCTTGTCATTGACTTCTGGTGCCAGTGAAAGGCATGTGCTTGGATGACAAGGGTAAGACAATTAACAAATATGTAGGTTGTGATTGGTTGCTCCTGTCCTGGGATGAGGTAGCCGGGGGTAGAAGCAAGGAGGTGGTGGAAGAAAAATCATCCCTGGGGTAATCTACCGCACTGCGCAAAAAGCTTGACAACACAATAAATCTCTTCTAGTTCACAATTCCTTAGGAAATCAATTTGATTCATTTTCACTTGTGTATCATAAGGACGCTGATTTATTTATTTGTTTGTTTGTTTGTTTATTTTTCAAATCCAAGGATCCTATGGAATCCAGAGGAGCAGTTACAGTATGAGGAGAGAAAGAAGAGTGGTTGGATTGAGGTGTGATGATATGCTATGAGGGGGTTGTGAGAGAAGATAGGGGAAGGAGGTGGGGTGCATTTATCACCAGGGGGCAGTGGTGAGAGTGGGGTGAGTCATTCCCAAGGACCAGGAAGGAACCAGATTATTTAAACATCTTTTCCCATAAACCCAAAGAAATACTTCAACAGAAACTTATACTTAACATTCTTTTCATACGCATCCATACAAGGCTTCTATATTGAAAGTCTAGTAAATAAAGCTGATACTCTATGTCGTAAACAGTCAAAAATTGCATTTTATATCTGTAGTTTCTGTTGCTTTTATAAATAATGTAGTTATAAATCAAAGCACATGTAATATTCCTGTACGAAATTCAACACCAAAGGACATCATATACTGATGACAAACCAAACAGTCCAACACCTTTCATACTGAATCTATTAATGTTTGATGGTGTAAAACACATTCTTTAAGACTTCCAGCGAGAGTATACAAGGCTACGTGACTTTCATGATGAAAGGATTAAGGCACACACAGTTCAACCTCCCCATCTACTCTGATCCTCCTCTTCGGGAACACCGAATGTGCTGATAATGGCGTGCCAGAGTAGTGAGGTCATTATTTTCTTTGCACTTGCTGTATGTTTTAAAAGTGAAATTCTGCCCTCTGCAGGACTTCCTGGCTCCGACTACCCTACTCCATGTACACACAGCCTGATCGTCTCCTCTGCCATCTTACACAAAACATAGTCTTGGAAACATCTGCTTTTCACAGAGTGTAGTACTATATATGCACCTGTAGTGTAACTACTGAGGATGTATACACTGTTACAGATGGGAATAAATTACATGTATCAACTTCATTATGGTTTATGCTACATGTCATGACAGTTTTACCAAAACACATTTTGTTTTAAAATGCTGGCCGAAAAATAATCGGAAAAATAATAAATCCGCAGTACCTACATACTAAATATACATGAATGATTTATCTATTTTAAAATGCATCATCTACATAATATTAAAATAAATAATTAGATTTATATAAAATGGAGGCACTCGTGTAGAGGTGTACAACTAGTCTTCAAGGCGTTGGAACGTGATGGCAAGTCTAGCAAATAAAACTGTAGTGAATACTTTGTTGATATTAAAAATATGAGTACACTAAGATTCTTGTGTAATTTTTAAGAATTTAATAAAGGTGTATAGTGGCTTTTGGGACACCCTGTATAGCAGCCTTGTAACCCATCTGCAACGGTGCACACATATGCTGTAGTTATGCTATCGATAGTGGGTAGACTACTTGAATTAATATTAGGTACACAAAATATAAAGTAAACAAATATCCTTCACAAATTAGGAAGCATAGTACAGCATATTAGATAAAAATATTTTAAAATATTCTATTATGCAATCAGCTACTGTCTTAGAGCAAACACATTTGATGGATTTCACACAAACAATAGATTTATCTGACACATGCAAAATAAAAATGTATTTAAAAAGATTTAAAAGAGAAATCAATTATGAAATTAATTACACAAAATATGAAAAGCCCCTGTGATAAACATCAAACAACAGGTATACAGTACAACAGGTCCTTGACAGAAAACTGGGCAAATTCCTGTTACACTTGTGGGTGTTTTGTTTGAAATGCACGTTTTACAACGGAAGATACTTGTCGGGAGTCTTGTTGGTAATTCTCAACATCAGATTGATTTACCAGGTCTGTTCTGTGATGCCCTATGACATCCTACAGCTGTGTTAGGATAGTCGTATGAATTTCATACTTTTTGTGTCAGAATCATATGGTTTTCCTATGATTGCCCTAGGTTAAATTCACAATATTTTTACTATAGTGTTGAGTATATGTACATATCATGGAACATACATACAACAGCCTGAGTACTGTATGAGGATTTTTGACTTGAAACAGTTGTAAAACGTTTGTATGAACATCGTATGATTTGACTTACAGACCTGACCTATTTTTCCCACAACAGACGTACAACACAGTTTATATGTGAAAGCAACTACTGTATGCAGCTTTATGCAGTCCCTTTTGTTGCAGCACCGCTAAATTCGTACCTCAAAACATTTGCATGTGTTTGTGAAATGGGCTTAAAGACCACATTCTTTGGTTAAAAAAAAACAAAAAACAAATTAAAAAATGTTGCTTTCTGAGTAGTGGACAGAAAGATGTATATTTTTATCGCATGTAAATGCTCTTGGCAGCATATGGTGTCTCACTAGGACATGTATTCCTACAGTATACTACCACGCAGCACAAAAACCCCTGCCCAGTACACAGAGGGGGCTCACTCTATCCTTAGGCACACAAACCTAACAGGCTGATTGGGAAAAAGACCAAAAATGCAAGACGCATGGCTGTGGCTTACTGAAAAATCCATAAACGCACAGAAGGATAGTATTTCACGAGTAATGCCTGTTAATAATTTTCAGTAATCACAATTCTGATAACTATTTAAAGAACTCGCTATTTTGCTTAGGAATGATGATAATCATAAAATTCAGTAGAATATAATTATGTAAGTTCTTTATTTGCAAAAAGGTATGGTTACAATTCAGTCAGGGTCCACATAAATAAATATGAGCACTAATAGGATCACCAGAACCAACTAACATTGGAGCAAGAACATTCTGTATTTGCTTTGAATGCCTCACCTCACCTTCATTGGCTAAGTATGCAAGCTATGAGTAGGACAAGTATGTCGTGGTGCATAATGCAGTTCGTTTCTGATACCACAGCAACGCTGTGATGATTGAATAAGATTTCACTGCAGTGTAATTGTAGTGGATCGAGATACCTTCATGAAACTCCAGGAAGCTGCATAGCAGGGTCTGGCAACTTACCACAGAACAGTGTTTTCAAAAACAAACAAACACACACACACACACACACACACACACACACACACACACACACACCCACACACCGCATTAAATAATTTTCCTAAACCTTTGTGTTTTAAATCCAAGGAGGAATCTAATAATATTCAGCAGAAGGAGACACAGTCTATCCCATTAGTGTGAATTAACAACAAGCTGAGGATGGTGGGGGGGTGGTGAGTCGGTAGTAAATGCTACTTTCAAATCAAGAAGCTGTTTACTAAAAAGCAAGCAGTGTACCATTAGAGTAATCATAAAACGTGGTTCAAGTAAAGACGATTAAAAATACTAATAAAAAAAGATACAAGAGGACTTTAAGAAGAAAAATGCATAATCGGTTCCAGCTGTATCAACAACTTCCATTAAAGACTGATAATGGATTCTAGATTTTTGTTGGCAGTTTGGCCAAGATTTTGGAGGTGTGCAAGCCAAATTTTTTAGCAGGGATTGCTTTTATTCACTTGGAATTGTAGCTTATCACTGACCCAAAATCATTCATTTATTCATTCATTCATTCATTCATTTGCCGAACTGCATAATCCTACTACGGTTGCAGGGAGACTGGAGCCAATTAGCCTAAGTTGGATTACCCGGAGGAAACCCACGCAAGCACGGAAAGAACATGGAAACTCCACCCTCGTTGAGCCCGGGACTCTAACCCAGAACTTTCTTGCTGTGAGACAGATGTGCTATCCACTACGCCTCTGTGCCGCCTTACTGACCCAAAAGATCACCAACAAAATTTCCCATTAACTACCTGCCCCCAAAAAAGAAGAAGAAGAAAAAAAAAAAGAAAATTCAAAATGTGGATGCCAATACACTGAAATCTCTCTGTTTCCCCTGCAGCATTAGAGGTGAATCAGGTCATTATAATATGTTTATACTGTATGATTTACAGAAATGATCTGCACCTCTGAAGAGACATAATGACATGGAAACAGATTTTGGAACTCTCAGAATTTAACATCGTCTATATCACATTATGCATTTAATTAAAATTCAGTACTAAATCCTATTACAATCATTTAATCAACTGCATTGGTGAAAGGTATTGGATGTATTGTAGTAAGCCTCAGGAAATGTGTTGGCTGTGCTATATGTTATACTTGGGGGGTACATAGAGCCGCATGGCCTGCTCACACTGCCAGATTTTATCATTTTATCTGTAGTATCAGCCTCACATCTGGCCTGTTCTCAGCATAGCCCCCTGTGGATGCAGATACAACCTGGTAAACATCACACCCCCACCCCCACACAGATATTCTCCCATACAAACATGCCTAATGTATGACTGGCCATACATCAATATCATACAGCAGTGATGTAGTGGTCTACCAAGAAGCTCCGGGGTTCAAGGCCCAGGCTTGGGCAGTTTGATTGTTCTCCCCATGCTTGCGTGGTATCCGGGTACTCCAGTATCCGAACAAAGTCCAAAGACATGCACGTTAGGCTAATTGGCTGTTCCAAATTGCCCATAGGGGTGAATGTGAGTGTGAATGACTGTGTTTGTTGGCCCTGTGATGGTCTGGTGAGCTGTTTACGGTGAACCCCGCCTTCAACCAGGGTTGGCTGAGATAAGCTCATTGGTGAGTGAATGAGTCGGCAATGAAATTAAAAACCAAATGTTAAACCGATAGTATAAACCCATGTAGAAATGAAAACCTTTATTTCCTACAATTCATATAATGTAGTAATGTAATCATGTTGTGTGATTATGCATACACACACATAAAGCACTTCACCTTACTCCCAATCTTCATAGCTTGACACACAAACAAACTCTTTTCAGCTACAGTGTAAGAACCCAAGGACAAAAACCATGTTGCTGGGTTTCCTCCCACCATTTCCACCTCCCATCTGGCCTATGAAACCACAGGTACCTTTTCTCCTATGAACTCCAGATGTTCAAACCCACTCAGGGTACATTCACTCCCCTCCTTTTCTTCTCTCTTCCTCCCTTTCTCTCTCCTCCCACAGCTCATTCCTCACCCGGGACAGCTCTCCCGCCTTCCCACTTCTACAAAAGGCAAGCAACCCACACATTCTGGTCCTGTGTCACAAGCAAAGAATTTACCACTACACCTCTTTGCTCCCTTCCTATTTCCTCTACTGATCCGCTCTCCTTTCTTCATTCTTTGCCTCTGTCCCCTCCCTCCACGATTGCTGCACTTCAGGATAGCCCCTTTAGCCCCTCCTCCTCACATGCACTGGCACACTGTCACCCCTCACTATTTCTTCTCAAAGAAGCTCTCTCTCTCTCTCTCTCTCTCTCTCTCTCTCTCTCTCTCTCTCTCTCATCTCGTGCAGTCTCCAGACTCCAATAGGCAGATTGGTTGATTCAGCTGCAGTCTTTCTCCTGCAGCAAATGCAGCTGCAGCATTTTGTTAAGGCTGCGCTGGTCTATAAATGCTTACACTCTGGATTTTTACATGGTAGAATAAGGGAAAGAGAAGGGACAAGTGGAGCACTCATATTCCAATCACACTACAGCATGCCAGAGAAACAAGCTTTTCCAAGAGTTAAGTGGAACCTAAAAGCATGAATCTCATAAGTATTGCCATTGCTCCTGGTGCATCATAAGGCTCTTAATTAATACAAGCCTATTTTAATTAAACCCACTAACATCTATTATAGGGTATGCCATCTATTCCATTCATTATCTACATCTTACTTTATATATACAGGTCTCAGTCTACAATGGAGTCAGACTGTCATTTACACTCACAGTCACACCTATGGGCAATTTAGGGTAGCCAGTTGACCTAATATGCATGTTTTTGGATTGTGGGAGAAAAGCAGAGCACCTGGAAGAGAACATGCAAACTCAACAGAAAAGGCCCAAGTTTAGCAGCATATTCAAACCCAGAATTTTCTTTTTATGAGGCACAATGCCCCTACACCAGCACCTAGGGTAAGTCAAAGAGTACATATTAGATTCTTCTAGAATCCAGCACTGTATTTGACAGTATTTTTATTTATGGATGGAAAAAATGGCCAAAATTCATTTTTACTGTTATGAATTCAGCAAATCCAATGTAACTGATTCAAATATTGCAAAATGATAACAATTCTAATAATAGACATGGAAATGTGAAAATTACACAATCAAGGTGTAACTCGTACACATAAATTAATGTAGGAATAAAAAACGTGGGACAATAAACTGTGCAGTTATGATTGTCGTGCTATAATAACACAAAAATCCCATCATATGAACTGCGCAACGCTTCATCGTGTGTGTTCAACAAGGAGCCTGCCCTTCAAATTAGAATGGAAATGAAACACATTGAGGTGGAACGAAGGTGAAATGGAGTGCAAGGATTTGATGGATGAGGCAGCGGACTGTGTGAATGGATGAGAATTAAATCAAAGAACATCAAGAGAGAAGCAGAAAATGAATGGAAGGACAGTAACAAAGATGACAACACAGGACAGTAGTCCAGGGAGCCAGTCTGACATACAGAGATATATAGAAAGACAAAGAGGAAAAGAGAGAGAGAGAGACTCGATCAACTGCAGGGTTCTGAGATGCATTTGCGGGTGCTGCAGTTCTCTCTTGTCTCCTCCCTCGCCTGCATTTCTGATGAGGCGTGCAGCTTTCTGCAGCATTTGCACTACAGACCAATTCAGCCTCTCCATGTGTGAGAGCGACGCTCGCCAACACAAGTGACAGCAGGAGTGGGCACGATGCCAAAAATATGACCTGACTCCAAAAATGGGATCTTTGAATCACAACAGCAGCAGCAGCACAACAACGACAACAACAACAACAGCGACAACAACACAACTTTATCATGAATAATGACCACAAACATCAGGCAGTAGCACTAGAATGACATGATGCAATACCCAGACGTTTATTATGCAATCGCTTTCATTTCAGCTAAGTGCACTTAACACTAACCCAAATACTCAACGATTAAATACTCCGGTAAATTTTGTGATATGTAGTTTATGATTATGTTAGCACTTGTTGTAAACAGAACAAGTCTCTGTACAATGGGTGCTTTGTACATCTCTCTTTCATGGAGCAAAGCAAGTGGCAGCACTCGAGTATGCTGGGCCATTACTCTCATCTGCTATGTTGAGTTTTGACCATGTCAGCAAGTGGGAGAAAGGGGGAGGGGGGGGGAGGGGGGGGGGGGGGGGGGAAGGGAGGGGGGGGGGGGGGGGGGGGGGGGGGGGGGGGGGGGGGGGGGGGGG
>JBCNYH010000007.1:12987798-13000384 GCA_039654325.1 Tandanus tandanus | reverse complement strand
ATATATATATTTCTAATAATTAGAATGATATTCCCAGGCTTTGGCATTTCTGTGGAGCTTGCATGTTCTCCCCGTGCTTGCATGGGTTTTCTCTGGGTACTCCGGTTTCCACCCAGAGATATTAATAGGGCCTTTCTGTGCTGAGACTAACTCCAGCTTCCTCTGCATCCCTAGATAAGCAGTATAGATAATGCATGGATGGATCATGAGTATATGCTTGTATGGTTAACTGAGCAGTATAGAGGATTTGCACCAGTTTTTGTTTGCATTTGGGTTGGCTAAAAATAAATTAATTGAAAAACATGTTCTTTTTGTCCTTTACACAGGAACAACATATATATAGATGTGACATTTTCACTGAAATTTAATTTCAAGTATCATTTATTAAGTACAAATTGTACAATTGTACAAATTGTCCTTAGATCGCAGTGAAGGTCAAAAGAAACATAATTTCACAAATCACGTTTAAAAACCATGCTAATAATGAAAATGAAGAAACTAACTACTTAAAAGTAAATATCTAACAGTACTGCACTATAGAGTCAAGTAAAATCAATGCATCTCACAACATCAATACATTATTAGTTTGATCCCTTTATTGTTCATTGTTAGTAACAGGAGCAGATTCAGGAGCAAGTTAGCTAGTTATTTAGTAATGAATTGTGTTAGTAAAGGTTAATTTACTGCTGACTGAGCAGATCATTGCTTCTAAATTTATTGTTGTTAACCAAGAGTAAACTGTGGCACAACAGTCAGGTTAGAAGTTCTCAAAATGATGAATGAAATGTGCTTGATCTCGTTTGTTTATCTGCTGGCAGGCTTTCTCTACATTCTTTGTCAGACCAGGTGGACCACAGCTGAAGACCCCAATCTTCCCCACCTGAGGAAAAGAATGAAATTAAGGAGATAGGGGTTGGGAGACAGTAACTTTTACCAGTTAATAGCCAATACGTATCACCTCAATAACCGTCACCATTAAAATAAAACGAATGAATATCCAAAATAAGAAATAAAAGTAGAATATCTAAGCATATATCATACAAGCACATATGAATTATTATAGTGATTAATTAATAGTGAGATCATCTTTTATGAATTATTAATAAGCTACTGTAGATTTTGTTATTTATAGCAGCCAGCATACACAGATGGCAACTTGTGACCTAATGAGATTTATGGGAAATCTAAGAATGTGAGGCACCTCAGGGTGAACTTCCTGTAGAGAGCTGAAGAAAGCCAAAAATGGTGGACGACCAAAGTGTGTGACTGAACGCAGGCCAGTAAACAGACTCCTGTTCGACACTTTCTGGAAATGGCGCTCACATACATACTAGGGAAAGGGAGAAAAACTATTACAGATAAAAACTAATAATAAAACAATGTTATTTTAATTTTGCAGAACACAGTTGGTGAATATAGTGTGAAATCACAGTAAGTAGGCTGAAATTATGTAGAGCAACATATGAGCTAGTTTGTTAGTTCAAAAGAAAGTCAATGTCTCTCAATGCAATAGGAAAAGATCATTTTGGAATAGTTCCGTACTAGCATGGTGGTCCTCAGATCAAATTTTTCAGCCAGCTGAGTAATGTAGATGTGTACAGACACCAGCTCCTGTGCATCCATCTCCTCAACTTCTCGTATGATATCTGAGACCCATTCAAACTGTCGCTGAGTCCGTGTCACCCAGATAAAATACACCTGGAGGAATGGACATTGGGCATGTTTTCTCCAACAGTAAAGCACAAATTCAAGTCAAGCACTGAAGAGTCATGTTATGTATTTAATAAAATCTATCACTCACTCACTCACTCACTCATTTGCCAAACCACTCAGTCCTACTAGTGTCATGGGGAGGCTAGAGCCTATCTCAGCCGACACTGAGTGAACCCTGAACAGCTCGCCAGACCATAGCATGGCCAACACACACAACCATTCACACTCACATTTACACCTAGGGGCAATTTGGAACAGCCAGTAAGCTTAAAGTACATGTCTTTGGACTGAACCGGAGTACTCATGCAAGCATGGGGGAGAAAATGCAAGCTCCATACACAAACGCCTGATCTCGGGACTTAAACCCAGGACTTTCTTGCTGTGAGGCAGACATGCTAACCATTACTCCTTAAAATCTACTAATTTTCCTTTATTACCTTTTTGCATTGAACTTTGAGTTTCGCTGAAGACTTGAACACTATATCTTTCAGTATCGAGGCAAATGGAGTTACTCCGATGCCTCCTCCCACTAGAACAGACACCTCAAAGTCTTTCCACTCCTGGTGGCCTTCACCAAATGGTCCATCCAGATACAGCTGAGGAGAATAAAATGTTTCAGCAAAGCCCATAAGTCAGAACTGTAGTAATTCATTCCAAAATCACACAAAAGATTACAGTTCTATGCAGAACTGAACAGTGTAGAAATAATCTAGAAAAATGGTTCCTACTTTTGGATAAGTCCCTTGTTCCTTCAATCTCTCTAAGTTGTAGATCTCTCGCAGCTTGCTAGTCCATGGTCCCACAGCACGGATATGCAGGCTCAGGGTCTCCTCATGAGGTGCTGAGGTCAGTGTGAAGGGGTGGTACTCGTCTGTACCCAACTCCAGACAGGCCACACGCACCCACTGTCCAGAACGGTAGGTAAATCCCTGGGGCCGCTTAAATTCCACATATGTCACGCCTACCGTGGAAGAATTTCACAGAACTCACTCATGACTCACACCATGATTAAGAGTTCAGTAACTGAAGAGGCTAAGAAAAAAACAAATAATGAACCGTATGCTGCTACTCATTAAGCTTTAGATTTGTTACCTGAGGGCAGTAGTTCAGCATTCACCACAGGGATCTCCACCTTCTTTCTGCTGAGGCTGATGAGCTTATCCAGGAGGAAGAGGAGGGCAGGCGGAATCAGGTAGATGTGAAAGCGTGGTTGCTGGAGAAGGGCAAAGCTGCCATGGATCACTGACTGCCAGGAAGAAAACACCAAAAAGCATTCATTTGTTCATTCATTCATTCGTTCATTCATTCATTCATTCATTCATTCATTCATTCATTCATTTTCTAAGCCGCTTAATCCTAATTAGGGTCGCAGGGTGGCTGGCGCCCATCTCAGTTGACTGTGGGTGAGGGCGGGGTTCACCCTGAACAGCTCGCCAGGCCTCACTCACACAACCATTCACACTTACCCTCACACCTAGGGGCGATTTTTAACAGCCAATTAGCCGACTGTACATGATTTTGGATTGTAGGAGGAAAACAAAGTACCCAGAGAAAACACATATAAATAAGCACGGGGAGAACATGCAAACTCCACAAAAAAATACCCAAGCCCGGGGAACCCAGGCCTTCTTGCTGAGAGGCGGATGTGCTAACCACTGCGCCACCGTGCCGCCCCAAAGAGCATTTCATGATCTAATAATGCTACCATAAACAGCACCATAAACAACCCAACTGAAGGCTTATTGAATTATTCAGACTTTATTCTCACCAGGATATAGATTAGAACATAAAAATAATGTGTGATCCAAAACCCTCTGAAGCTGATACGTCTGAAGTAGTGTGAGGCGAAAACATACATAAAGGCCAAGACTAAAAGGAGAATAATCCCTGTTATGCCTGTAAGAGAAGCAGAGTAAGAGGGAGAATGACAATAAGAAAAATAAGTCATAAAATACATGCACACACCCTTAAATCACAGTTTTTTAACACTCAGTGAACACTATGCCTTCTTACCTGGCACTGTACAAAAGAACCAGAAAGTCCATTTTTCTGGTAGCTCTGACCTGTAAACAATTAGTACCTGATGTCAGTCATCCCAGGATTGTAAGGTTAAGGGTTATAATATTTAAGGACAATATGAAGAAAGATATTGACTGCTTACCCATTATTGGAAAACACGGTGGGAAACATGCAGGCAAGGATGCTAAGGTCGCTGACAGAAAAGATGTAAAGATTGACTAAATGACCCAAGCTGTGAATAACTGTATATTGAAAAGGGAGAGGTGTTAACTCTAAGGTCAACAGGAGCTTAAAATAAGAACTTACAAAGTACCCATGGATGTAATCATTACGATTATGACAACAAACTCAATACACCAGATTCTGCAGATGGAAACTTGCTGTGTAGATGCTAAGACTGAGTTACAATTGCAGTTCTATCAAACCAATTATTCTGTGTTTTCAATAATCTGGCAAAATAAATATGACAAATCACCTCAGATGACCCATCTAAGATTTACTTCCCTTCTTAAATTCCGCATGTGCTATCATTATGCTACTGATATGTAGGCTATCACAATAAACCGAACCCAAATGTTGCCAAGACAATTACCTGACCTGAAAGAATGATAGCTGTCATTGCCATGAGGCGATGGAGATCTATAGCAGAGTCAAAGGGAATGTATCTGTTGAGGAAAGTTTCCCTGCACATGGTTATGAGGTTGCGACACACTGTGAGGAGCATGTAGGGGAACAAGAAAGAGATGGCAGCAGCAGAGCCTCGGGACACTATAATGCCCACCACAGAGGATTCTGCCACACCGGAGGTGCGAGTCTGAAACCCATAGACTAAACACAGAGATGTTAATTTGAATTAAATTGAAAACAGATTACATTTAGAAGCTCAATCAGTGCAAAAAATGTAAAATAGAATGCATTCATAATGAACATTTATGCACCGAAGGCGAGGTGGACGTCCCTGAATATGACCTAGTGACATCTATCAAGCCTGAGGCACATAGTATTGTAAATTAATATACATTTAGTATATACTAAATGGGAACAAAAGCAAAAAAGCACACTTAAATGAGATATTTATGGTTTATTTAAAAATATATATAAAGAAAATGTAACAAAATTTAGATTTTATAGTTTATTTTTGCATATTTTTACCATGACAGAGGCAGGTCAGGTAAACTCTGTGCTTATGGCCAAGCTAATAACTATGAAGCTAATGTCTGTTTAACCTGCTTATTCAGAGTTTAGTATACACTACAAAACATAAGTAAAATCTGATTTGTAAAGGTTTGGAAATAAAAGCAAAAATAACTAAAATAAGATTTTTAAAAATTATTGTATTTATTTATTAATTTATTTTAATTTTAATGTGTGATAATAATGACAACAACTGCTTTAAGTGACAATAACAACCTGTGAGTCATTTTGATTCAAGCATTATCCACTCAGAATAATGTTTTTAAATTCAGAGACACCGGACCAATTAGATTGCACTGTTCCCGTCATAGAATATACAAATATATATTACAAACTTTGTCCAGAAATCTGTCACAATTATAGTGGCATAATTATCGAAAAGTAATGGTGAGCCTAAACTCACAATAACACCTCTCCAGAGCAACCCCAGCAGTTATCCCATAGATGACACCAATACACACAATATGGCGACGGTAGTTTTCCACAAAGCGTTTAAACTGTTGAATCTTCTGTTGAACACGACTCCTAATATAGCGCTCTCTCTGGGGGTTTACATACACCTTAGGATAGGAGAGACAAAATCTGGAAAAAAAAGGGCAATGAGATCTTTATTATGTAATTATGAACTCTTACTTCAAATGATGCCACATGCCACCATTGAGGTATGAGTGAGACCATGTGTAAGTGGTTTAAAAGATGATTTAATTCATAGTGAAATTTTGCAGACATCATGTCACTGCATTACATCAAGCCCACTAACACAGCTGGTTTCAGGAGTGTAATCTGGAAATAACAGGGATCACTGTAGCTTAGGTAAAGCTAGATAGATCACACTGTAATCATACATGGACATCTGGACAAGTAACATGACAAATGGCTGACTATGTTTGTACAAAATTAAAGCAGTAACATTTAATAACCTTTGATGTATTTTGTCCTTTTGGGTATTCAGTAGATTAGAAAACCGCAATTACAAATAGGATACTGGGTGACAAACAGGCTAGTAAAGTTCTCACTTTTTTCTTTGGCGAAGTTCCTGACCATCATCTACAAGGCAACTGTATACACCACCACCATCTTTTTTAATACTGAAATGTAAAGAAGACATGTTCATAGCGTAACATACATACTAGCATCCGAAGTAAGTTCAAGGTAAGTTTGAACAGACCTTTTATAAAGTTACCTGGGTTTCTTTGTGATGATAAAGGACACACGATGTTGGTTTGGCCTGTTCATGTCACACATATCAATTCCTGCAGTTATGTGACAAAGGGAGCACAAGAAACAACAAATTAAAGTCAAAAGAATCCAAGAACAGGATGGATATTGGGCAATTAGCCACATTCCCACTAGTATAGAAAAAAGATGGGCTGCCATTTGGATATTTCTATAGCTGCATGACAAAGTTAAATGCTTGCATTTATGCTGTGCTGCTCAAAAGTAATAGTATGATAAAAGAAATTGGGCGCAGCAGGGGAGAGTCATTTTACTTAGAAACATCTTGGAAATACATTAAAAACATAAGCAGATGGCATAAATGAGCTTTAGTTGATGTGTGATTTGTACCCACCAGAACATGCTTTCAGATGGAATTTAAGAGACTTTGAGCACAGTATGCTGCTGTGATTGTAAGATAAATGTATGGAGCGTGAAAACACCTTTGATGTTGAGTTGTGCAAACTGTAGGACATTCTCATAATCCTGCAGTAAGAGGTGAAAATCTTCCCAGGTGATGTGATCTTTGTTATCAAAGCCTGCAGCATGAAGTATAGCTACTATGGCTTCTTCTGCCTGGTTCTTCGAGAGGACGTTACCAGAGATCTCTAATAAAGACCTGATGGAAAGACAAGAAAGAACTCCATACTTTAAGGTTTTGACCTGCAAGGATGACGCTTAATTTGGAAATTAATCACATACTGCGGTGAAAATTAGCAACAAGGTTTACTTATTTCTATGGCAAATGTACTGGCTGTTAGCTGACCAAATAAGTAAATGTTTAATTTTATAATATAAATTATCTTATACCTAAGTAAAGAGCAAAAATCTTCTTTCGACAGGAACCCTTCTCCTTTAATGTCATGCATGGCGAACAGAAGCTTGGACTTCTCCTCTGGGGATCCTGAAAACCAATAATGAGGTAACAGAGGTAAAATCAGGATTTAATATTATTGAAAAAGGCTAGCTAATAATTCAGGAGTTTAACAATAGCTTCTGTGTACATTAAGCTTTTTAAGTCAGTTAAAAGATTAATAAGTTGACCTTTCATGAAAATAACCAGAACATCGAGAAACTCTTGAAATGAGAGGTATCCATTTCCATCCTTATCTGCCAGAGAAAACATGGATTCTACAAAAGGTGAGTCAGGCTTCAGCCCAAGTGCATTAGCAAACTCAGTTCCTGTGAGCTCACACTGAAGAGCCTCTTTGGTTCTCTTGGAGGAAACACCACTCAGGTCTCCTGCATCACTTTTGTCAATATCTAGAATCTGAAGCCCAAGAAGGTATTTAAAATCAAAAACACCATCGCAAGAAGCAAGCTCAAGATGATTTATTGTAACACACCCAACACACCCACCCACTCACACCCACACACCCACACTCACTCACACACACACACACACACACACACACACACACACACATATATATATTTGCTAATTGCGGTGTTCTGCTCCTACCTTTGCAAACGCATGTCTGAAAAAAGTCTCCACTATCTGAGCTCGCTGCTCTTTGGTCACGGCCTCCTTCAGCAGTTCTTTCTCACTCATCTCAGTCACTATCAGGTGCTGGGTCATTTCCTTCTGGTCTGACTGCAGCTGATCGACAAACTCAGACCTCTGCATAATGTTCTCAAAAAGCAAAACCTGAAGGCATTTTTAATTTATACGTTGATTAATACATTTTGGCAGTTAATACAATTCAGCCCATCATCTTTACAACTTAAGATATGCGAGTTGTAGAGGATATGAATATGTGGAAACGTTAAATGTAATAATTTCCTGGGACGGCATGGTGGCGTATTTGTTAGCATTTTTGCCTCAAGAAGATTTCCTGTCTCTGGGTATTAATGTGAGTGTGAATGGTTGTGTGTCTGTGATGGCCCTGCAATGGTTTGACGAGCTGTTCAGGGTGTACCCTGCCTTCACCTAGAGTCAGCTAGAGTAGGCCTCCCTGTGATCCTAATAAAGGACAAAGAGGTTCAGAAATACCAGGTCATATTCCTTGGGGATCTTCAGAAGTAGGGCACGGTGCTGGTGATCATTCGAGAGAAACACCTCAAGGAGGTCCTGATTGCCAAGGTTATGAGTACGCACAGGGGATCCATTTTCACCATAAATCAGAAGCCTTTTCTTTTCATCAATCTCCATGCTTACATATTGAGGAGATTCTGAATATCCTTGCCACTCACAGGCTACATAAACAAAAAAGACAGGAAGGATTGCCTTTGTAACACTTCTCATCACTAACACAGAGTCAACCAGTAATAACATCGACGGAACAATCTACCTCTGATTCCACGAGTGGGCTTTTTGTCTTTGCTGGGGCCTTGGGTCTTTTTCAGAAACCTTTTGTACTTGGCTGCTCGGATATAGGCCACTAAGTAAGCCACGAGGAAACTCACTGTTTCAATTTTAAAGAAAAAGAAGATAAAGGGTTTTTTTTAACTTTTGATGAAAGGTAAAGATCTCAGCTTTGCAGCTGAATTAATACACACATCCGGAGTCATACTGACCTACAGGGAAGAAGAAAAGAGCAATGACAAATATGCCAAAGCCTGCTTTACTGCCGCTGTCAAAGTAACTCATAGAAGTAGCATTAGTGCAAGGGTAAAGCATGGAGGCTGTGATGGCCTTAGGCTGAGGGCAGGGATCACCTGCAGGTGACAGAGAATCAGTGTTTGAAATATCAAATGACAAGAAAAGGTAAGATGAGCAAGAAAAGGTTAAATGTGAGTTTTTAACTAATTGTACCATTTTGCCAGAAAAACACATTCTTTTGTAGGTCTCCTCTCTCTGCGCTAGTGGTACGGAGAAGTACATCATAATATGTTGTGTTTCGTATAACCTGAATCTCCTTCTCTGTAAACAACCTATGAAGAGAGCAAAGAAAATCAACTGTTGTGTCATAAAATACAATTCTATATCATAGGTATTTTAAATTCACCATTTTGTCTCAGGGCTTGGGTTATGAACTGTACACATGCATCAGTTAATACATAATACAAACGAGCTATTCAGTGTTATTTTAGGGGTAGAGTTTGTACTTTTAACTCCATTTATCAATGTACTGTGAGTCATTCTAGGTATTTACTCACCTTAGTATGTACAGGTATTACTCTGAGTTTTAGCTAACGTGTTAATGCTATTGATATATCTTATAGCCAACATAGCTGGGAATAGATTCCAAATGGTACACTACCAAATAAATATTTGGGAAGTATACTCTTGGTGCCGTTACTAGGTTTTGGAACACCGTCTTGCATTTTCTTTGAATGGGTATTACTGAGTACTCAAAGACAGTAATCAGTGTGATATAGAATGATCCATGTTATATAATGCTCCTTTATGTGTGGCTTGCTATAGCATTTTTCTACCAGATGGGGTGGATTTCCAAGTCTTACATTCAGCAACGTAGAGTTTAACTTCAGCCCCCAGGTCTAAGTCTATCTCCACCATTGCATCATTTTAAAAAATGCTAAAAAAAAAAAAAAAAAAAAAAACTGGACACGGGACTAAGAGAGGGTCAGGGTAGGCTTCTCTAGTAACCTTCTCTAGTAGGTTTTGATCAGTATACTTTAAAAATTAGAGCGGTTTTAAAGACGGGCGCTCAAGAATGGGACTAGGAGAGGAGGGGGATTTGAGGGAATTAACTTTCTTAAACTTGATAACTCCAAGAGGTACCAAATGATCAACTATACATCAGCATCAGCCTTGCATGGTTCAAGATGATATTTTCTAGTAGATGGTGTTTTGAGATATTTTCAGCACAAAAAAAATGCTAATTTAAAAAAAATCTTAATGCCTATTTAATTTTCGGAACTACTTTATCCTTTATTAGGGTTGCGAGGAGGTTGGAGCCTATCCCAGTTGTCTCTGGATGAAGGCGGGGTACACTTTAAACATCCAACCATCACAAGGCCAACACACACACAACCATTAACACTCACCCTTACACTTAGGGGCAATTTGGAACAGCCAACTAACCTAAAGTGCATGTCTGTGGACTGTAGGAGAAAACTGGATCACCTGGAGGAAACCCATGCAAGCACGGGGAGAACATACAAACTGCATACAGATACGCCCTCGCTGGGCACGGGGCTCAAACACAGGACCTTCTTGCTATGAGGTGGACGTGCTAATCACTACACCACCATGCTGCCTAAATGGTAGTATTAACACCAGAATTGAAGTTTCATCACAGAATAGTTATATTATTTAGTTTATAAATCAAAAATACTTTTAGGTGTATACTATTTCTTTATATATACTATATCAAATAATTAGGCAAATGTTTATCATACTTATCATGTAATTCATATCCTACCCATTGTGCTGGTTTTCAAACCAGAATCGGTCTGCATTTCTGATACGTTCAAACTGGTCCAGGACAATAGAGGAAAGCACTGGACCTGGTCCCTTACTTATCTCCAACAGAACTCCTACAAACAGCTCCAGCCTGTTAATATCATTTCCATATAGCTTGGCCAGCTCCAAAAATAACTATAGCAAAACCAGATATTGAAAATGGTCCATTAGAGGAAAGCAAAACAGAAATCACACTTCCTCAATGAATGTATTACAATGACTGCATTATCTGCCGTATGTACCTCTGGATTAGTCTTGTGCAGGTTGGGATGAATCTCTCCCCAGGTCGTGACGGGTGGAATGTTGAAGGCCTCTCTGACTTGGTTATAGCTGGCCAGCCCAAAGTCTCGCCCTCTCTGGATGGCCATGGCCACGGCATCAGTGCGTGAGAATTGCAAAGAACCGTACATGTAATCTGTACAGGAAAGGTAAAAGACAAGATATGAGTTCATCACTTGTTTAAAATTTCAAAATAAAATCAAAAAATCAAAAAAATCAAAAAGAGAGCAACAAGAAAAAAGAGCAACCTCGCAAATCCTCAACAATTATGTTGTCCTCTCTCTCTGCTGTTTGAGAAGCCATACCCATTATCAGATCGTCCACATCTTGACCAGATTTTAAATTCGGATTCTGGAGCAAGGAACCACATTTTAAAAAAGATACTTCTTCAATAAAATTTTAAATACCCCAAAACTGAAAGGATTTAAGTGTTGAATGTTTTTTATTTCTTGACTCACATTTCTGTTCCAAAAACTGTTGCATAAACGGAGTGCTGGAGAACTGCTCCCATCACTGTTCATAACGTTCCTGTACTGACAAGTCCTGTCTCTAAAAAGGTAAACCCGATTACATTTTTAACATCACTGAGAGTTACATTACAAATACACTAAAAGTAAACCATGTAATGGAATAGAAGGTTATTTTGTAACTCTGCTGTGTTCTGTTTGGTGCATGTTGCATGTATTTACCTCATATAGACACCAGAGGGAAGCAGAGTTAAATCAAAACCCGTTGTTACAATCTGAAACTCAGGAGAGATTCCTGGATCCACAGATTTCTGATAGCCTAGAAGTGTTTATAAATCATGAATGCTTTGGAAAAAAATACTGTGGTCAGTGTTACCAGACTTTTTAGAGAAAAATGTGCATGAATGCAACTGCATTAAAGATGTGCAGTGGTGGCTCAGTAGGCTTAGCGATTAAAAGGTCAGAGGTTCAAGCCCCAGTACCACCACTCTGTCACTGTTGGGCCCTTGAGGAAGGCCCTTAACCCTGTGATTAAATATAAGTTGTTCTGAATAAGGGCAACTGCCAAATGCTGTACACAGGTGTCAAACTCAAGGCCTGCATGCCAAATCTGGCCTGACGACTTATTTTATGTGGCCCATGAGTGCTTTAAATATATATGATTATTGTACATTCTTTGCACCAACCATTACCATGAAACATAATTCATCGTCCATCCACTAGGTGGCGGCAAACCCTTTTCAAGTGTCATTCATGCCTCAAGAAAGATGGCAAGCTAGCATGTTGCTATCAAGCGTTGTCAGAAAAGGAAAGTGAATAAAGTTAAAGTGAACAAATCATAAATTAAACTAATCATTTTGCCAGGCAGGTTTCATGGTTGCCCTTTTTGACTAGATTATCCAAAATTTAGCGATGTGGCCCTCAGTGAAAATGAGTTTGACACCTCTACTGTAGAATGTCTCCTTTAATTTATAGACTGTTATGACAATCACTGTTTAAAAAAAATTTTAAAAACATTTTATCAACATTTATCACATCCAAAATTCAATTGAAATGTTTGATGCAACCTTTAAAACTTAATGTTTGTTTCTGCAGGAAGGGTACTCCATCGAAATAGCTTCCTCAGCAGAAATAAGAGCCCAGGCTTGAGTTAACCTACACTGACGTAGATAAAGCCCACTATGCCCATTAAACAGAGCCTCAAGTGGTAACTCACTAAACCACAGGTAAGTAGAGCATGTCAGCTCACCACAACTTGCACACACACACACACACACACACACACACACACACACACACACACACACACACACACACACACACACACACA
>JBCNYH010000007.1:12961001-12975543 GCA_039654325.1 Tandanus tandanus | reverse complement strand
TAAAAATATATATCAACATATTTAATCATGAAATGGTGTAGCTAACAATATCTGTTTAGCCTAGCAAGAGTTTAATACATACTACGCAGTAACATAAGTTAACCTTGCTCTGTAGAGGTGTAATATAAAGATTTTTGCATTGCCTAAAAGCAAAGCTCCCTATAGATCTCTATTGATAGGTGTCTGAGGCTGGTGTTATAAGAGAAGAAGGGCTCCTTTAATAGCTGGATAAACTTCAGCCCTGAAAGAAATAAAAAAATAAGTCTTCCCTGCGTTTCCCTATGCCATGGAGTGAAAGCAGGAAAGGTTAACACCAAGTTTTCATTTTCACAACCTTTCACTAGCTTATTTTATGTGTTCCTGTGGCACAGATGTGGGACAACCATCCAAATCATGCTCCATGCCTATGGCGCTCCGCTCAGAATTAGTATATACCATGTAGAAACACAAGAAAAACTAAATAAAATTAGATTTTTATGGTATATTCTTCCATTTTAAAGCATGATAATGATGATGCCTCCTGCCCCAAGTGACTGTGACACACTATATCTGTTGTTTTCATTCAAGCATTGGGATAATGTTTTTTAATCCTTAGATAGTGGGCCAACCAGATTGAGCTGTTCCAATATAGTATATATCCTACTAATAACATATTTTCTACAAGAGCAAGGAATGATATGAACCTAATGTTCTGCGAATAATTGTTATTTATGTCATATTAATAGTATTAGTAGTGGTAGTATTATAATTATAGTTTTAATATTAGTAGTAGTATTAGTAATATTATAGTAGTAATAGTAGTGGTGGTGGTGGTGGTGGTATTATAATTATAGTTTTATTATTAGTAGTAGTAGTATTTATAATAGTATATTAGTAGTAATAGTAGTAGTATTAGTAATAGCAGTAGTAGTAATAGTAGTGGTGGTAGTAGTATTATAATAATAGTTTTATTAATATTATTATCAGTAGTAGTAATAGTAGTTGTGGTGGTCGTGGTAGTATTATAATAATAGTTTTATTATTATTATTATTATTATTATTATTATTATTATTATCAGTAGTATTAATAGTAATATTAATAGTAGTGATGGTGTTAGTATTATAATAATAGTTTTATTATTATTATTATTATTATTATTATTATTATTATTATTATTATTATTATCAGTAGTATTAATAGTAGTAGTAATAGTAGTTTGGGTAGTGGTAGTATTATAATAATAGTTTTATTAGTAGTAGTAGTAGTATTAGTAATATTATATTAGTAGTAATAGTAGTGGTGGGGGTAGTATTATAGTAATAGTTTTATTATTAATATTATTATCAGTAGTATTAATAGTAGTGGTATTAGTAGCAGCAGCGGTACCAGAATAAACTTTACTTTTGAAATATCTCTCCGGATCCAGACCGGAAGTGGCTCTGTTGTTGGTTGCTCTCTACACTACACTTCGGTGGTCCTTCCGAAATGGCCGACGACGATTCTTGGGGTGAGAAATACAGCGTGTGTGCTGTTTATCCCCGCTGTCGGGATCCAGAAGTAATGTGCAGTGTGTGTACCAGCATGTGTGTGTGTCGCCTAACGAGCCGCTTTCTCGTTGTGCTCCAGATGCTGAGAGTTTTGAGCCGGAAGAGCCCATCAAGAAGGCGCCAGGGCATCATGACAAGTGGGAAGGCGAGGATGAGGATGAAGATGTCAAAGTTAGTAACTTAACCTGCTGTCTGGCTGTTTATCTTTTCATCACATCTGGTTGATTTCCTTTGCTCTTACTCACTGTGGCAGGTTATAACGCATGCTTTAATGTGTTGCTATCCAGCTGGAGCAGTCGGTGAGTGGTTTTCCTGAAGGTTAGCACTGCTAGCTACTCAGAGTGATGATGATGGCGAATATGGATGCTGCTACAAACTCCCTGTTACAGCATGAACTAATCAGAAAGCACACATGTACTGTTCATGATCATATCCACCGTTCTGTAAACAGAAGAACAATACATCACAGTCGTCTTGACATGGATGTCATCAAACATATCTGTGTGGTCAAAAGTTTGTGGACACATGACAACTCACTCACTCATTGGCCAAACTGCTTAATCCTACTATTAGGGGCGCGGGGAGGCCAGAGCCTATCTCCGCTGACACTGGGTGAAGGCAGGGTACACCCTGAACAGCTCAACACTAGGGTGGTCCTTAAAAATCGAAAGTCACAAAGTCTAAGCTCCGACCCCTGAAATTCGGAAATTGCGGAAAAAGCTCTCCTGGTGAATTTTTTTTCTCAATCGGACAACATTTAGCCCAACCTCAACGACCTTGAAGTTTCAGCCTGAGGATCCCCAAGAGCGCTTTTTGTCTGAGCATATAAGGATTAAAATGAGAACGAAAATAAGTATATTATTCGATGAAAAGGAAATGTTGTCAATAGTAAAGAAAATCATGTGACTGTAACAATACTAAACATCCGTTATATGAAGAATATCGATTGTTGGCAAGTGGGCGTACTACCCGCGGGCGTACTAATATTTATGTTTCTAATTATGTAATGTCTTGTACTTTGTGCCAGTTTTTTATTTTTATGTTCCTTCCTGTTCTATTGTATAAATGAATTGAAATTTTTAAAACAACAATCCTAAAAACAAACAAAATTAGATCCTTGGAAATAGGGGTCGGTGTTAGCATTAACATTTTTTATTATGTATTTATCCATTTTAAAGTATTATGTAACCGGTCTCTCTTAGTGGGAAAATGCATTTATTCAAAGCTAACCCCTGTACACACCCCTCAAAGTTATGTACCCCCTATAATATTGTTTTAGCCTAAATAGTCCAGTCAGCATATGCTCAAGCATTAAGAAAATTTTTAATTACAAGTCTCTTGGCAGTTTTTAAATCAGTAAAAGTCTCTAGAATAACATAAATAAATGACAGTAAAAAACTAAGTAGGCAAACATCACTTAATTTGCGTAAATCCAAGATGGCCACCCAAAACTTCATTTTACCATATTCTGACTACTAATTAATATTTTTCAAGGATTAACAGTCTTACAGTCACTTATGATTTTCTTTACCAAAACAGTTTGTTTTCTATCAATTCTGATGTTACAACTTTTATTTTCATTCTTATTTTAATCCTTATATGCTCTGTTTATTCCCAGACAAAAAGCGCCTCTTGGGGATCCTCAGGGTGAAACTTCAAGGTCGTTGAGGGAGGGTTAATTGTTGTCCGATTGAGAAAAAAATTTACCAGGAGTGTTTTCTCAACTATTCCAATGAATTTCAGGGGTTGAAGCTTAGACTTTCTGACTTTTGATTTTTAAGGACCACCGTACTAAACACACCATTCCAGAGCCAACACACACATACACACACACACACACACACACACAAAATCATTCACACTCACATCCACACCTTGGGGCAATTTGGAACAGCCAATAAGCCTAATGTGTCCACACAAAACGCCAAAGCCTAAGACTTGAACCCAGGTTCTTTTTGCTGTGAGCTAGATGCGCTGACCAGTATGCCACCGTGTCATTCAATCAATCAATCGTTCTACTTATCCAATGATACAAAACTAAGAATCATTTAGTGACCAATCAGAGACAAGAAAATCTCTTGAATGAATAATAAATCTGCTTATCTGTTTTTATCTCCAGGATAACTGGGATGATGAAGAGGAGGAAGAAGAAAAGGTGTCCGAAACAAAAACAGGTGAATTAAGGTGCAGTTTGATGTATTTTAAGCAGAATTTTTCTTGTTTGTTTCAGCTCACACATTTTTATTTCTTAGTTGCAGTGACAAAGCCATCAGACAAGAAAAAACTTACTGATAAAATTAAAGAGAAGGAAAGTTTACAAAAGAAAAAACAAGATGAGTTTCGAAAGCAGGTGAGTGATGTATGACACGGAACGTCTTTCTGTCCAGTTTGATATTTTAACCCGGTACTTCACCTGCTTACCACAGTGTCCTGGTCATGGCCTTAATAATAACTGCTGCTACTAACTGTAGTACATGTACATGTGTGAATACAGTAGAAGGAGGATGATCACTGATTTGTGTGTAATGTTTGTACCGTCGTGCTCTAACTTTGTGCTGTGCTGTTGGTGGTGATGTTCGTGGCATGAGGGAGTTGAGAGTTTTATCTAAACACAGACATGTTTTTATCTTTTAAGCAACTTTTTATCCTCTTTTTCCAACACAAAATGATGGACTTGGTCTTTATCTAACAGACCATAGAACTGACTGAACCAGAGGAGTGTGAATGCACTGTGCAGGCTCATGAATTAGGTTCCCTGAGGAGACAGTGTAGAGATGGTGTACATCTAAGTTAAGTCTCCTGGAGCAGTATTTTAGTCAGCGACTAAACTTGAAAGGAGCCGAAATTGTGGATTAAGCAGCGTGCACCAGTATTTCGTGTTGGAAAAAAAATAACATGCTGTAGGTCAGGCGTAGTTTTGCAGTCGGGGACACTTTAATAGTAAAAACATATTCCGCAGACCTCCTCAGCACGGATCTAATTGATCAACATTTCTGAAAAACTGTCAGTATTTCTATACATTATACATTTATGCATTGTATGAAAATATTAGGACAGTTTATTAGATTTTTAAAGCTTTTTATAACTAAACATTTGATTCACCAAAACATTTTTAGCTCTCACTGCCACTGAAGGTGAGGGGAGCGCGATCTATAGAAACCGGTTCCGTCCGTCCGTCTGTATGATTTGGTAGTGTGATAACTTTGGAAGGAAATGGCACAGGATCATCCACATTGGTGTATGACCTCCCCTCTGAGGCTGTTTCAATGTCACAAGGTCAGTTTTTATATACTGGACTTGTTACTGACAAATTATCAAATGGTCCTGCTGTTAGGAGCATCTGGACCCTGTGGTCTCTTTTTATTATACATTTTTACTGGCATAAGATTTAAGTTGATATGTTTGGTTTTCATTAAACCCATTCATGTCACATGACCAGTGAAATAGACTGTTAACTCAGTAATAAAGATAATAACCCATTGTACCACTGTAACAATTTTTATTCAAATACTACAGACCCTATTTTAAGAACCATGGCTGTAAGAGTGCAAACTTCCATATCAAGGTAATACAATCTATTATGGGAGTAATAGCATTTCGTAAATATTTTTCTGTATCAACCCATATAGAATATAGTTTTATACATTTTCTGCACTGACATGTTTAGTATCCTATGTTTTTTCTTATTGTGATTGAGTTCTGATGTCTGCATTTTTGCCTGGGTTTAAAATTCAGAGATTAATCTCTCAGCTCAGTCTGTCCTTACCTAACCTGAGGGAACATAAGAAAAAGTGTTACTTCTAGATTATGTTTTATCTTCGGTATGCATGTATGAAGCGTTTAGCTTGGGGCCCGTACTATAGAATTCATTACAGTGTTAAAAGCAAAGAGTGTTGCTAAATATGTGCTCTTATTCTGGGAAATAACCTCACTAGTAATAAATATGGAACTGTAAATGGATCATCAGTAAATTGTTGTTAATTGATGAGAACTATGTCTGTGGCAGTTAGAGGAATCTAAAGACAGCACAGAATCCACACCTGAGGAGGAGTTAGCCGAAAAACTTAGATTGAAGAAACTTCAGGAGGATTCAGATTTGGAATTAGCTAAAGATGCTTTTGGTGAGTGCTGTCTTTATATCTCCACTATATATTAAATGAACGTCTTATTTATTATCTCTTAAAGTTGTCCAAACATGTTTATCAATGTACAATATTTCTGAGAATATCTTTTTCTTTAGGTATTGTATCGAATAGCACAGCAGGAATAGATTCCATGAACCCTTCTTCTAAAGAGGACTTTACAGAGTTTGAGCGTCTGCTGAAAGAAAAAATATCCCTCTATGAGAAGTCGATACACTATTCCAGCTTTTTAGAGTCGCTCTTCAGAGACCTTTGTCTGTCGTGTGAGTTTTGGCTTTCACACAACTTCGCACCGAATGTTTTGTGATTCAGTAAATCTTGGTCAAATGTTGTGTTTCATGTCTGGTTTCAGGGTTCTTAAACATGTTTCTCATTTGTTATAGTGGAAGTTGAAGACTTGAAGAAAATAAATAACTCGCTCACAGTGTTACTCACTGAGAAGCAGAGGCAAGAAAAGGTATGGAGTCGGGTTTATAGTGCAATACACAAATAATTTAGCAATTCCAATGATCTATAAGACTGCTTATTTATTTTCATTACACTTAATGAAAGTGTAGGGGTACGCTTTACATGACCTGGTATTTTGGAGATGAATAGACCCAGCCGTTAAGCCATCACAATGTCGCTCTTGTTTAAGTCACTCAGATACTTACACTTGCTTATTTTTCCTGCTTCCAACACATCAACTTCAAGACTGTTCACTTCTACTTAATGCATCTCAGGCCTTCGTAGGTGACGCTGTAATGAGATAATTAACAGTTATTCACCGGAAGCCAGGTGGGTGTTACTGAATTGTCCCTAAGCTGTTTAGCTTTGGGGACTTTAAAGCAACATCCACCTCACCTTCTGCAAATGATTTTTTAGTATATACACCTCACGGGAACATAAAAGCAAACAAAGTCAAGATTTTTAAGACTGGCGAGGGAGGTAGATCTTCCTTGGTTTCACTGGAGTTCTCTCCTCTGTTTTTTTCAGCAGGATAACTCACAAAATAAGTCACGTATCAGCACGAAACTTTCACAGTGCCTCAATATACTCAACGGACAGATCGAGTTTGATTCCTGGCTTTATCTGAAATCAATAAAATGTTATTTTGGGTGATTGTATCCAGCTATGTATTATGTATGAAGAGGCAGACAACCAGCACATGGATTTTTCAGCTCATGTGCAATAGTGCCCACACATTTGTCGATTCAGGTAGATAACCATATTTTCTTGACCTTGCAGTGATGAAAACATTAAAATTACGAACATCATGTTAAAGTTGTGAAAAGACGCAAGTAAATCTTTTTAACTTCTAACACAATTACAGTTTCAATGAATAGCATAAAGAATTCAGTAGAAATCATAGCCAGCTGTTAGCCTCAGCTGTTTGCCTCTCAACATGCACAATTTTACTGCCAAGTCAAGTTTTCCATAGTTATAGTTTATTTTTACATATTTTAACTATGACAGAGGCAGGTCAGGTGAGCTCTGTGCACTCTGCGAGCAGAGCATAAGCACTGTCTTGCTAACAGCGTCCTTTAAATCTCATTCAGAGGTGTGGTATATACTGGATGGAAACATAAAGGAATGTAAGCAAAACGAGACTTTGCTTGGGTTTTTTTCCTTCCATTTTTAAAGCATGACAATGATGATGCCACATGCTCCAACTGACCATGACAAACCATAAGTGTCTGTCTGTCGATTTAATTCAGGCATTATCCACTCAGAATAATGTTTTGTAATTCCCATGTAATAAAAACAGATCAGTGTTAATCGCTTCATCTGTCCGTGGTCATAATGTTTTTAAATGTTATGGCTGATCAGTGTATATTCATCTCCAAAGTGGCAGGTCTTGTGGGCTGCACCTGGTATGCAGTGGTAAGTATCTACCCCAAAGGTGGTCGAAGAAAGGACAACCAGTGAACTGGCAAGAGTGTCATGGGTGCCAATAACACATTGATGGCCATAGGGAGTGACAGCTAGTACTTCTGGTCTGATCCCAGAGAAGAAATACTGTAGCACAGAACTGTTGCAACTCTCTATGATAGAAAGGTGTCAGAACACACAGTGTATTGCAGATTGCTGTTTATGTGGGCCAACTAACCTGAGACCAATTAGGTAGTGTTAATGTTATGGCTGATTGGTGTAATTTGCCTCTGTAATTTACATCTGTTTCTGTGACAGTTAAACACTTTTAGACAGGATATTTATAGTTTGTTCCTAATTCTGTAATGTTTTTCTCTCTTTGCTAACAATACATTTATAGCAAAATAAAGGAAAGAAGAAAAAGAAAGGCGGTTTACCAGGAGGTGGTTTAAAAGCCAAGATGAAAGATGACTTTGATGACTATGGCGAGTTTGATGGCGGTTATGTACAAGATTTTGAGGATTTTATGTGACCCCCTGCTTCGTAACGCATCATATTCTCTCAGTTACAAAACGTACACCTCTACAGAGCATGACCTCTCCCTACAGCCAGACCCACGTCCAGAATCAAGCTAGAAAACTGAATCATGTCCCATGTAACACACACTAGCTTAAGCTTAAGTGGTTTACTCTGAGAAACACTTGAGTAAAGCATCTTTCTCTGGTTTATATTGACTGTAAGTTACTCTAGTGTTTGCTGTGGAAAAGGTCATAGAACGGTAATGTAAAAAAATAGCTTTTTTAGTAAAAGTTTGAGTAAAAATTCAAAACTGATTAATGTGAAACAGAGGCTTCACATGTAAGTGTATAAAGAGTTGACAGTATTACTGTTTAAAAGAGCTACTTGACGATAAAATAAATTTGACATTCTATGCAAATTTCAGAAAAATGTCCATACGATATGTATTTTAATTACATTTCTGCTGTCCTTCCATTGTGACAACTATAGACATTAATGCTCACTGCTTTTGCTGAATAAAACAACACAAAGTGATTGCCTTTAAAAGTGCTAATGCTTTACATTTAAGGTTTCATTAACTGACACTATTTATTTCACCTGAAGCACAACATTAATGCATAATAACTTTAACAGAACAAGAGCAGCCTGAAAGTGCAAACTTTCACCAAGCCCAGCAGTCTCTCATATAAACCAAAATGTCAAAAATTGTCCTATCTCGCAATTTTAAAGAATCCTTTAAAAAATTCCTGGATCCAGAATTTGATCCGGATCAACTCCAAAATATAATAGAGTCTTCCTTATTCAAAACTCCACCCCTGGTAGAAATTTCATGAACATGTTTACATATATTTTTTGATTAGTCTGCTAAAACAAACCAAAGGTAACACATAAGCTTCATGGTGGAGGTAATTACTTACAATAACAAATAAAATACTGGCAAAAGCTCTATCTAATCATAACTATTACCTCTGCCAGGAGGTTCTTTTTTCACCTGTTGGTTTGTTAGTTTGTCTGTTTGTGTGCAGTACAATTCCAAAAGTTATGTTTGGATTTTGCTGATTTTTTTTCCGAGAGTAGGGTGTGGTACAAATAATAAACCATGAAGTTTTTAAGGGGATCTAATTGTGGGATCATCCTGGGGAAAAAAATCTATTAAGGTTAATACGTGCAAATAATAACCATTGCTGTCGTTTGTAAAGAGTAGGTCATTGGGATGCCGTCAGCATGTTTCTACCCTGTGATGGCCTGGCGAGTTGTACAGGGTGTAATTTGCCATTGCCCACAGTTGGCTGAGATGGGCACCAGCCTCCCCGAGACCCTAATTAGGATTAAGCAGTTCAGAAAATGAATGAATGAATGACATGCAAATGATGTGTGAATGTATCTTCACCAGGCATCCACTAGGGGGAGACATTTCATTATAACTATGCCAAGTTACAATGAAACTTGCAGTCTTCAGCAGATTTTTCAGGTTATTCGATTGACTTGTAACCATAATTCATTTGTGTTTGGTGGAGGTACCTTGCATTCTATGAGTGCCCCTCTAGTTTTTTATTTAATCTGGCATATGTTTAGTCATGGAAACAAAAAACATTTACTCATCGATCCAACATTAGTACATGTATTTACTCATTGTTTAGTAATCTTAAAGTTGATGATTTTTTTTCATGTAAATAATGTTAGTTAAAGGAAGTGTAATGTAAAGCATTACCCTGGAAGCAGTCACATGCCTATGGAAGTTGTGTAAGCAGTTGCATTTTTCTACTTTAAGGTAATCATGTATAAATATTTGTTAAGATGCATTGAGCCTTGTGTTGAGTGTAGTGTAGCAAATCTGATAAAAGCTTTCTTTTTAGCTGCATTGACCAAAATGCTAATGATTGCATTTCATTTGAATCAGAGTTATGGAGATATAATTAGTCTCACTTTTAAAATTTTGTGTTTGAAAGGTGTGTTTTTCATTTTGCAGTGCTAATTTTGTGAACATCAGTATGATATGTGCAGTTCCTTTATGCATAACATCACTAAACCATGCAGCTGGGTATTATTACAAGACATTTGAAGAACATTACTATGGTTACTTTGCAAATGAAGTGCAGAAAACACATTGTCTCATATAACTTGGGAGTTTGCATTTTTAAAGAAACAGATTTGCGTTAAGGGAAAAAAATAATGTCAGCAAAGCAAATGATAGCATTCTGCTGTGTTTTATAGAGATCTAATTTAATAAAACTCTTCAAGAACTTCATCGGTCTATTCTCTTTAATGCATTTTGCAGTCAAATAATTTAGGAATTTATGGTAATTTATTTTACTCACATTTTCATTTATGAAGTGGTATTTGGAAAACAGATAGCAATAGACTTTCATCTTATGGAACACACTGCATTTAAGATAAACACTTAACAGTGGGTGTTGATGTCTGTACTGGAGTTTTATTAGGACCATATTGACTTGGTGCACACACACTCTTCTCAGATAACCTGCCAATGTCTTAATCTCGTCTTTGTTAGAAGAGGCTGATTATCTTGATTGCTCACAGAATTGCCGCTCTCTATTGACTGCTTGATAAAGGGGCTAGTCTCTTCCCTACAGCACTTTTCTGAACTTATCTCAAATTGCTTTAAAGGCAGAAACAGTTAAAAAAAATTTAAACAGCAGAGAGATTGTAAAGATAAGACTTGGGGTAATTAACAATAAAAAAAAGTTCCTGTAATACTCTTTCATCCATTGGCTGTTGGGATGGAGGTTTTGTAAGTGTGTGACAAGAGCAAGGTCTTCGACATAGTGATCTCGATATAAAAAAGGGAGTTGATGGTCCATGCCTCTTCATGTCATCATGGGTTACAGAGCATTGCTTTTTTTGACTGTGCTTTGTGCTGTAACATCTGTGAGGTCCAGTTTCGAGAGCACCAGGTCTGGATCACAGATTCTCCAAGCCTTGCACTGTCCACCCTGCGAGCGCATCCACTGTTCGCCTCGCAGAGCGCTGAGGCTGCAGTGTAAAGGGGGTGTTACTACAGGTGTCTGCGGCTGTTGCCCGGCATGTGCAAAACAAGTTGGGGAGAGCTGCGGAGGAACATGGGACCACCTGGGGAAGTGTGATGAAGGCTTGGTGTGTGTGTATCAGGAATCTAATAAGAGCAAGCCAGAAGCAGAGCACAAGGGGATCTGCAAGTCAGGTAACAATCCCAAAGCTAGTCCTCAGAAAGGCTTGGCCAGGTGTATCTCCTCTTTTCAGCCTCCAGTATCTTAACCAGGTGAAAAGGGACTCGAGTGCTTAGTTGCAGGATGTAAATAGTTTTAAGTTGGAATAATAAAAACTGTTCCACAGCAACAGTAAATTTGATATACAGTTTCTAGTTATTTACACAAGCTATCGAGTGTCAAAAAGTTACTTTTTTTGTGTGAACATTCATTAACTATGTATAGATAAATCATTAAAGAAATCCTTAAAAAAAAAAAAAAGGCATTTTTAAGAGGAAAGAACATTTCCTATTAAGCAAAGGGGTGAGTACATCTGAAGCTGCCACTGTTGGGCCCTTGAGCATGGTCCTTAACCCTCTGGATAAGGGCGCCTGCCAAATGTCATTAATGTAAATGTAATGCACTATTCAAATTTTTTGGGCTGGTGCATTTCTGTGTGGAGTTTGCATGTGTGGAAACTCTGTGCTTGTGTGGGTTTCCTCTTGGTATTTTGTTTTTTTCCCTCAGTTCAAAGACATGTACATTAGGCTAACTGGCTATTCTGAATTGCCACAAGGTTTGAGCTGTTCAGGGTGTACCCTGCCTTTGCCCTTTGTCAGCTGAGATAGGCTCCAGCTTCCCTGTGACCCTAGTAGGATTAAGCGGTTCAGGAAATGAGTGAGAGCGAGTGATGAATAATAATGAGAATTATTATGTGCCTCATCTGCGTTCATGTTTCTGTATATTCTGGATCACGTTTGTTAAGTATTTATGATTCTTCTTTCAGTCATTTAACCAGTTTTAAGAGGCTGGTATTGAGCGTGTTTCATTGTGTTTGTGTGTCAATCAGTACTTCATGTCCTTGAAGGAGACTTGTCGACCAGACTGTACGTGGGAGTTCTGTCAGACAAACCCAAATGAAATCTGCTCAGCCAGGTGAGTCCTGGTCATATACTATCATTAACTTTCAGCAACTGTAGATCTGGCACAATTAAGACAAAATTGGATGACAACAAATAATTTATTTCTGACCTGTTTTCTCTTTGTAATTTTACAGTATAAAGGGTAACCAGGAGTATAATCGAATACCTAATTCACCTAAAAAAAACAAACTATAATGTATATTATGAATGTCATACCATGAACAGAAATCACATTGTTTATCATCATGCAAATTTCATAAGTGTAACAGGTCAAAGCTTTAATATATTGTATGTATGAAGACGTAATCCTAACATAACTCTTTAAAATATAAACTGTATGAGTAAGATGTTGATAGTGTGGCCTGTGTGCCATTGCAGGTATGTGTCAGTGGAAAAACGTGAGTGTGGGGGTTTCTGTCAACACACCACTTGCTCCAGCTGTTTGGTTCTCAGGCGTCCAGCATGTTCTCAGGCTTGTGCTCAAACAGATCACGTCTGCCTTCATCGATTTGGGAGGTGTATGCACAGCCACCTAGAGGCACATAGACAGGCAGTCTGCCACCAAAAGCTGCAGGTGAATATGATTACACTGCACTTAAAACACTTCCTCTGGCATTTTGTAAACATAAAATCAACAAATGCATGCAAATGTTCTAAACGTTCCAAATTGTTGTCCAGCAGAGCAATAATGAGGACTACTTCATGTGTTTGGCTCCTGGGTGTCCAAATGCAGCAGAATAATTATAGATTTGTGGAGGAACTCTTCCAAAATGATTTAGGTATAAACTGTAGCATATTAAAACAGCTGTTTTTTGGGTTATTTAATAATTGTTTTTATAATCATCATGATTACAGATTACACATAAAATAATGATTCTTTTAATGTTTTATTCAATAATACTTTAGACAATTTGATACTGATGTCATGTGCATTTGAATGTTCAGAACATTTGCTACATGAACAGAGGTTTGCATTGATTTAACGCTGCAACTGACACAAGCGTTAAATAAAGCTGATTTTATTTTGTAAATAAAATTTATTGAAATTCTATAGTCCAAATTCATTCTTCATACTTGACTCTTCTCCTCTTTGCAGTCGTTTTTAAGTGTTATGGCACAATATGATCTCTGAGGAAAAGATGCCCGCTTGGGACAATCTCTCACACCTGGTGGGCTGTTACTGAATAACAGGGGATTTATGGAGCCGTAATAAGACATGGAGCTGCAAGCCAGAAAAAAAAAAAAAAACACAACCCCTAAACGTACAATAGCCATCTGTCCCTTTTGAAGTCTTGTTTATATCCCAATCCACGGAGGGGGAAATGGTTAATTCTGATAAACCCGTCTGAGAAATACAGATTTGTGTGTTTATGAGGTGCAAAACAATTGGATTGCTACTCATGTTGGTGAACATGTGAAGTCCTCAGATACGAGATGATAAGGTTTAAAGAAGTTAAAAAACAACATTTTTTTCTGCTGAAAAAAAAATTATCCAAACAATTTTGCTTTGCTGTCATTTAACATATCCAGTAACAAAGGTTTAGCAATAGTATAGAATAGGGGGCGCTGTTTGTTTGCTGATAGTGTTCTCTCTTTCTATTAATAAAAATTTTATATACAACACCACTATTTCACTGAAGATGAATGAATTATTGTAACAATAACCTTTAGGTGCACCTGAACAATGCTGCATTATCAAAGATCAAAGCTTCATGTACATTTTTATCAGCTCCTATCAGCACTACCATGATAGGATTGCTGCTGTTTTTGACTGATAACAGTGTGAAAACAAAACCTTTAGGGCGTCTGGTACAATAAACCTTAAAACAACACAACAAAATTGTTGAAAGAAGTGTGTTTATTAATCCAAGTGTAAACTATTTTAAAGGTTTAATTCACAGAAATAACTTATAATTAATAATATGATCCAAAATAATATATTCAATAACTGATTGTATGACCCCCAACAACACAATTGGTCCAAGTTTACTGTTCTGCTGTTATTTATATTTTGGGATTTAAACAGTTCCCAAATCAACAATATTGACAAAGTATATTTCAACCTGGGATCACTGGGACTATTTAAAAGAGAAAAACCCTTAACAGTCTGACAGTATAAGAATGTAGTATCAGAAATCATTTTGTGAGACGATTCAAACATTTCCAGTGGAACATAAGAAAGGCTATGTTAAAATAAAATCCACCATATAATCAGTATCATGACCACTGTGGTCAACTAATGGTTCCCTAAAATGTAACAAGTAAGCAACTACTGACCTCTGCCAAGACAGGTAGCAATCTGATAGCATTTTGTCCCTCATAATTTGGTTGTACAGCTAATAATATTTCCATTATTATTAAAAAATTATATATATAATATTCATTCATATATATA
>JBCNYH010000007.1:12876832-12893505 GCA_039654325.1 Tandanus tandanus | reverse complement strand
CTATCTTTGCATACTTTACCTACTTTGTTCTTTGTCAGATGTTTCCATCCCAGATGTTTCTATCCACAGTTCCTATCCTGCACATTTTAGTCCTTTTCCTGCTCTATCACACCCACTTTAAGCAATTAAGAGCTATTAATTAGTTAAATCAGGTGTGTTGGGAACATGGAAAACATTAAAATATGTAAGGCAGGGGGTCCTTCAGAACCAGAGTTGGGAATGGCTGCTCTATGTGATCAAATATTAAATCGGAAAGATTTTGCTCGTTATTGAGAACATGTTGGACATGTATTCATAGGATGATTTGTAGATGCTTTAAATTTGTTCGCAAAATTTGGAATAAACTTTTTGAACTGGACTTTCCACCAGCATTAGACTCATTTTGTTGCACACACACACACACACACACACACACACACACACACACACACACACACACACTATGGACTACAGCCACGGAAAAAATTAAGAGATTTATAAATATTGTCACTGAGAGCATTTAATCGCAGAAAACCTTGGATAATGCATAGGAATTAATGTCATACTCAATTTTAAACATCACAGTATTAATGTTTGAACTCTGTGAGTACAGAAATCAATATTTGGTCAAATAACCAAGACATATAATAACAGCTCTCATGCATCTTGGTGTACTCTCCACCAGTTTTTAAGAAAATAATTTATAGTCGACAGCCATGAACTATTTTTGTTCAGAAATAATTGACAACCTGACTGATCACTGACAGGTTGTTGAAGATCTAAAGATGGTTTTGTAACTGTGTTTAGAGTGTCTGAAGTGGACTGTACGTATAAGGTGTTACAAAAAAATAATGTTTTAGACTCCACCCCTAGTTCATTTATGAAAAAAAATCTTTTGCTGCTCAAGGCTCTAATATTTCATTCTTCTCATATTACCAAGTCACGTATGTGTATGAAGAATTACTAGAAACTACGGGATCAGGTTACTATTTGGGGCCATGTGAGGAGTGGAGGTTGGTGTTTTCTTCGGTAGGTGATAACTTTAACTAGCTGATTTGCATAATGTTATGTAATGTGTCAGTGTGTTAGTCCAAGCCCTTTAATGCCTGTTTTTATGTTGCTTGATAGAAAAGATTTGTTAAAATTTCAAACTGAGGTGAATTCTAATTACAAAGCAATACATTTATATTTTAAAATGTATAATGCATGCCATACCTACTCTCTAACAGGATGCAACTAAAACAGTGTGACCGAAAGTTTGGTAGCAACCCTCCCCCACCCCACTCCACCACCAAACAAACAAACAAACAAACAAGGCCAAAAAATAAAAAAGCTGGTGAATCAATGGATGCTACATCATCTGTGAAACAGAAGTGGTGCTAAACTTAGCTATGAGTTTAATAGCTATTTATAACATTATTATAAACTGTGAATTGTCCTGTTGTGATTACATTGTTCATCTTCCATAGTGGCTACTTCATGCATCCTGTTGTCTTCACTTTGCTTCCTTATTCCCTGGTCTGACAGGCATAAATCTCTCAGTGCAATACAATCCCTTTTTACCACAGAGCCCTGCAGCTCCCTTTTCTGCTCACACACTCTCACCCTTCTACATTCTCAGGTGTTCAGGTGTGTCTTTACATGCATCCACCTTTACAGTAATTACTTCACAATCCATTACTACTTGCTGCATGGACATGGAGGGAATAAGTAGACTGACTTGATCTCTTCATTTTTTTTACACAGGATCTGTTCTGTTTAATAAATGTGTAAGTACCACTATTTTAAATTTTCTTTATATTTAGGTCTCTAAAAGGTAATACTGCATATAATACTTGCCATATAATATCTCATCTCTTGTACTTATTTTGTGTGACTGGTGGTCATTTAAACCAATTAAATGTTTAAGACATTTGCAGTTGCTAAACTTGATGGTTCATTAGTTAATCCTTATAAACATACACAGCTTTTCGGTGCACTCCTGTTGCAAGCTGCATGGTATCACATCTGAAAACTGGACTTGGACTGGTGCATGATGTACTATACAAATATATAAAAAAAAATGTTTACATCTGTGGATGGAGGATGAATGAATGAAAATGTTTAAATCAACAAGTGTTCAACTCTTTTAACTTTTGTAATAAGGTGTATCTATACAAATCTCTGATGTGCACAGATGAATCCCCAATGTTGAATTGATACCCAGAGAGTTTATAAAATTCCAGTGGACTCATATAAACACTCTGGGTGTTAATTTAACACAAAGGATTTTACTGTGTGTTTTTGTACAAACCTTTGCAATTTCTTGAGGGTTTATATGTGAAGATAATATCTTTCTTAAGACACTTACATACTGTATATGTACATATATTATATGCATGCTTCACCTTTAAATGTAAGTCTACAAAGTACTTTTGCTTCAGGTCACTAAATATTATACTTTGCACTTAAAACAGTGTTTGCAGTGTACCACTACTATCATCATGTAATTTCAAAGCTTCAGGCTATTGGAATGAAATAGATGGGCCATTCTCTGTGCTGTATTTTACTAGCATATTTTATGGAATAATGTTTAGGTTCTGGTGTGTAGAAGTGTACTCTGGTATATACTGAAAGAACCAACTGCTTGGGTGGTATATAGGGCTGAGAAAGAGACTGTACTGATGTGGTTTGTGTACTATATATGAGACAATGCATTGATGTCCACATATAGTGTGGAATTTACAGGTTAAATTAGCAAAAAATATATACATTTTGATCAGACAGGTCAGAAATGTCAATTTATGGATTGGAATGATTAAAATTACAAGCAAGTCAGTATTTGTTTAAAAAAGTATTATCTCTTTTAGTTAAAGGCTTCTGCAGCTTCCTCTAAGGAATTCCTAGGAGTGTACATGTTGGGGTTAAATGGCTCGAGGCATTGCAGACAAGCACAGATTAATGAATTGCATGTGTTGGAATTTTTTTCAGTGCTTAGAAATGGAAAACTTTGAATAATTTTAAGGTTGAAATAATAATTTCTGGGTTTAAGGATATTCAAAATTGAAATTCAATTAAACCCATATAAAATAATGTGGTGTGCATTTTAAATTAAAAATGACTAACATATATTAGTGTTTTTCGTACTTTCTTGTCTTTATCCCATGATTTTCACAGATAAAGCAATAATGGGCCAAAGGTGGATATCTGCAGCACTGCTTCTTTGTGAGTATTTGTTCTGACATTGCTGGAATTTAACAGAAAAATCATTTAAGTATGCCTCGGCAGTAGAAACATGTGATCACTTGCTGGGCTATGATGGTTACTTTTTTTTTTTTTTTGCTATTTTCTTGCAGGCACTTGCCTTCTTCAGTTGTTATTTGCTTTATAAGATATGTTTTTATAAGATTACTTGGCTGGGTGGCTTTTTAACCCAACTATTCCCAAATTAACTATAGTCTTTTTTCACAGATATTTTTCCTCAGAAACTTCTGTAGAATGATTGGTTAGGCACTAGTAGTTTATCCACTACAAAATACAGAGCATGGTGTAGATAGAGATGAAAAAGCACAGTGCGGAGAGGTGTTGGCTCATTTTACCACTACAACAACGTATATATTTGTTTTTCCTTTTTTAATTTATAGCTCTGGTAGTTCCAGCTCACTTCCAGGAAGAATGTGAGGGGAGCTCATGCCACCCCACCCTTGGTGATCTTATGGTGGGCCGTGCTGCACAACTCTCTGCCTCATCTACGTGTGGCACAAATGGGCCCCAAAAGTATTGCATCCTGGGATACCTGGAGGTCAGTTCCAAATCACACTAGCAAATAATGTTAACCTGATTTTGGGATTTATCATGTTTTATACACCAGGATCTATTTGCACAATTAAACTACAGGCACGGCTGCTCACTGAAGTGGTTCACTGAAAAAGTTGAAGTGAACTGGTTCAGAGAGATTGCATTATGTCAGTGCCCACTACAATTATACATTCTCTAATTCTAAAAGCATCAAAATGAATGCTTGTGATTCTTTAAACGGCATTGCTGTACCCTCAGGAAATACTTTGCATTGCAGTACAGCACAGAGTCATGTTTCCTAGCTGTGGGCAAGGGCTTCTGTAACACATAGCAGCCAGTGGTTATAGTAAATGAATGCCTGTCATAACATAAATTTTCAAAAAATAAAAATCCATCCCAAATCTGGCTGGCAGCAGACAGCAGACAGTTTTAAATTGATGTAGACTGAAAGCAATGTGACCAACCCTGTGCATGCATGCTAGAGGCATGTTCAGATTTGCCAGTGTGATAGGTCTCTCCTCTTCTCCTCACCTTAAAGACTAATATATGTCTCTTTTACTTTCTCCTATTTATATAAAGGTATGGTATTTCACATAGAACCTTTTTAGCTTTAATTTTTTTTGTCATGAAGAATTAGCTCCGGTTGTTCCAGTTGTTCCAGTAGCAGTCAGTTGTACTGTAGTGGTATAAGTATGAACTCCTCTGTGTTTGTAAAAGAATATACAAGGAATATTTCTTGCTCATACCTTCCAGCTCATGGAAATATGTGCTATGTACGATTGTGTGAGTGTTGTATTATGCTACTTTAAAACCTGCAATGCATCACTGATTTGTATTTGTATATACCCTGCAATAAAAGAAAGTAGAGTCTAGGTCTGTGGTTTGCAGTTCTATGCTGACTTCAGATTTTTGTATGTGTGAAGTCTGTGCGCCTCTCATGTGAATTAGGTGCAATAAACTGCTTGTGTGTGTGTGTGTGTGTGTGTGTGTGTGTGTGTGTGTGCGCGCGCACACGCGTGTGTGTGTATGTGTGTGTGCTGAAATGGACTGGTCTCTGATTCAGGGGGAGTTACCTCCTCCTGCCAAGTGTTCCATGAGAAAAACAGAAACTGAAGATGAATGAATAAAAGTTAGTGTATCATCAGAGCAATAGATCTTGTCAACACAAAAAACTATAGCCTGCGGAGTGGAAGACTATAGTCCTAAATTTGACAATCTTTTTCATACAACAAATGCGATGTTTTCTTCAGGATGATCAGAAATGCTTCACCTGTGATTCAAGGAGTCCCTACAATCGATACAACAACCCAAATAGCCATCAAATTGAAAATATCATTACCACTTTTGAGCCAGAGCGCAAGATGAAGTGGTGGCAGTCTGAGAATGGTGAGTGCCCCAGAATTTACATACTGTGAGTCAACAACAACACACAAAGTAGCGTTCTTGGAGATATTTAAACCTAAAGGTCTAAAATGATTCGTACCAAAATTCCATTTCAATCCCTATTAAGAATTCCACAAGCATTATGAGTATGAAATATTATAAATGGCTGCCCAGTATATCTGCAACCAACTGACAATTAAAACTGTGTCTTATTTTTCAGGTGTGCATCAAGTCAGCATTCGACTAGATTTGGAGACCATGTTTCAGTTTAGCCATTTAGTCATGACATTCAAGGTACTTTTATTCTTTTTATTAGGGGGTGGGGGATTGATATATGTTTTTGACTAACACCACAGTGCACTGGACCATCACTGTACAGAGTTTCAGACCTGCTGCAATGCTGGTGGAGAGGTCCAAGGATTTTGGTCACACTTGGAAGGTGTTTCGATACTTCTCTGCAGACTGTGCTAATGACTTTCCCAGAGTCTCACAAGGCCCAGCAGAAGCTATAGATGATGTCACCTGTGTCAGCCGCTACTCTGGAGCTGAGCCCTCTACTGATGGCGAAGTACAACCTCTTACAACATTTGTCTTTTCAGTAAATGTTCACCACTCTATAATGTGTATTTCTAAATACAGTATTGTAAATTCTTTACAGGTGGTGTTAAAGGCATTAGACCCCAACTTTAAGATTGAAGATCCATTTGACCCTACCATTCAAGGTTAAGAAAGGGTTTTTTTGTTTGTTTTTTTTTTTTTTTTTTTTGGATCTGAGAGGATACCCTGTCTATGATTTGATACTATACATTTCTAGCTTGTGTAAAATTTATTTCAGCTTCAGCACTGTGCAAATATTTATGTAATATAAATGCATTAACTATACATTAATTAGAAATCCATTTTCTATCACGGAAAGGAATTTAATGAATGTGCAATACAACTTTTTTGGTAAAATGTACAGTATCTCTTATATAAATAAACCATAAATGACATAAAATAATATAAGGTAATAAGATAATGAGTAGAATTATTTTGCTTTGCTTTTAGAGCTCATCACCATTACAAACCTACGAGTGAACTTTACACGTTTACTGACGCTGGGTGATGACTTGTTGGGGCGGAAGAAAAGAAACTCACAGGAGAAATATTACTATGCCCTCTATGAGATGGTGGTCAGAGGAAGCTGCTTCTGCAATGGCCATGCCAGCGAGTGTATACCCGTTTATAACACACGTGGAGATACTTTGAATGAACCTGGCATGGTGAGCAATTTCTGAATTTCTATATATTCATTTTATTAAACAAAGAGTATTACAATGTTGAACACTAATTGCAAATACAAATGTACATTAATTATTTTGCATATGGCATTGGTGCTACAGAGGTTGATCGTTTTTAGCACAAGCCACAAAATTGTAGCATGGCTAAAAAACGTCTGTTTTTGTTTTGTTTTATCACTTAAATGGGTAGAGGGAGCAAGGGCTAAGACTGGCTAAGGCAGCAAGGTGGTGTAGTGGTTAGCACGTCGGCCTCACAGCAATAAGGTCCTGGGTTCGAGTCCCGGGCTCAAGTGTTTCTGCGTGGCGTTTGCATGTTCTTCCTGTGCTTGCATGGGTTTACTCCAGGTACTCCAGTTTCCTCCCACAGTCCAAAAAAAATGCACATTAGGCTCATTGGCTGTTCCAAGTTGCCTGTAGGAAAGATTGTGTGTGTGTTGGCCCTGCGATGGTCTGGTGGGCTGTTCAGAGTGTACCCTGCCTTCACCCAGTGTCAGCTGAGATAGGCTCCAGCATCACCACGACCCTGAAAGGATGAAGTGGTTCAGCAATTGAATAAGTGTAAACAAACACAAAAGACAAAAACGAAAGTATTGATCAGTATTGTGGCGAGAAAGCTCAAATTGACTTACTGTATTTCTTTGAAATGTTTCGTATGGTATATGCATTGCCAGGTGCGTCAGAGCCTTTTTTTTTCATAGATTCATGGCCGATGTGTGTGTCAACATAACACCATGGGGAATAACTGTGAGAGATGCCAGGATTTTTACAATGATGCCCCCTGGAGGCCAGCTGGAGGCAATGACCTGCAAGTTTGCAAAAGTAAACTCGATTCTCAAACAACAACAACAACATAATAATAATAATAATAATAATAATAATAATAATAATAATAATAATAATAATAATAACAATAATAGTAATAATAATAATGATGATGATGATGATGATGATAACAATGATGATGATAATAATAATAATTGCAAAAGCAGATGTTGAATAGGATTTTATATTAGAGGTAATAGACTTACTTACATAATAGAAAGTAAATAATGGTTGCATGTGCCCACGTTTTGTTACAGGGTGCAACTGCAATGGCCACTCTGAACAATGTCACTTTGACCTACAGCGCTACCTAAGCACTGGGCAGGTCAGTGGTGGAGTGTGTGATGATTGCAGAAACAATCGCATAGGTGCTCAGTGTGAACAGTGCAAGCCACACTTCTACAATGACCCTCTGCGCTCTCAAAATGATCCTTATGCCTGTATACGTGAGTGTATTTAAAAACAGAAGGCATCATCAGTTTAATGATATTAGTTAGATGTATTAACAGAGAATTTTTCTATCCTTCTAAGGACTCTTTATTCTATTTCTCTGCAGCTTGCACCTGCCCATCTGCAGGGTCTGTGGATGGCGGGCTGTGTGATCCAGTGAGTGGTCAGTGTGTGTGTAAGCAGAATGTAGAAGGTGTGCGATGTGACCGGTGCAAGATTGGATTCTATAGACTCAGAGAAGAAGACCCCTATGGCTGTCAGAGTAAGAGATCATCTTCTGCTTCACTCTACACTACAACAAAAAAGACATTTCAGCAAATAAAAATATAAATAAAGTCATTTCTCATTTAGACATACTATTTATTATTTATTTATTATTACTGCTATGATTAGTATAAAACAAACTAAAGTAAAACAAATAGATGATTTATTAAAACTTTTTTTTTTTTTTTTTTTTTTTACCTTTGTACTACTTGCAATTTATAATCTCATAAGCTTTAAGTTTTCTACTGGCAGATAATTACATACCATTTCTTTACACAAAGAAAAAAATATCTTAAAATGTGTAAACACAAGGGGCTGTAGGAGGGCAAGGGTGCTTCTGCATGGAGTTTACATGGTCTCCCTGTGCTTCTGTGGGCTTTCTTGGTTTCCTCCCACAGTCCAAAAACATGCACGTTAGGCTAATTGGGTGCTCTAAATTGCCCCTTAATGTGAGTGTGAGTGTGAATGTTTGTGTGTGTTGCACTGTGATGGTCTGGCCAGCTATTTAGGGTGTACCTCCCATTTGCCCAGTGTTGGCTGAGATAGGCTCCAGCCTCTCCCCGACCCTAGGGGATTTAATGGCTGGGCAAATGAGCAAGTGAGTGAGTGTGTAAATGCATGTGAGTATATCTGCATTTTATTCAATATAGTTTTCCTTGATTTGATGTCATTTTTGCTGTGTAAATAACCGGTACTAATGCCATTAGTTGACTCCAAGGTTTTTGGTAGAATTATTAAAGTTTAAGTGGTTTTATGCATCTGGATTCGTGAATCATTTAAATTGCAAACTGAAGAACATTCAGGAAGAAAATGTGTCCTTCTGTACAAATTATTTGTTGCTAACCCTCTTTTGTTCTTTTTTGGACTTGACTAGGGTGTATGTGTAACTTCTTGGGCACTGTAAGCACCTCCCCTTGTGACCAGGACACAGGCCAGTGTAACTGTGAACATTTTGCCTATGGACCAGAGTGTGACCAGTGTGTAGTAAGTTCAACAAAGCCCTTATTCCTTCTTGCAAAATACTTCACAAAATGTTTAGAACAAATCTAATAAAGATTACTTTCATAGAAAATGATATTCTGTTTTTTTGTTTGTTTGTTTGTTTTTAGCCAGGATACTGGGGACTAGGAAATACGGTCTATGGTTGTCTACCTTGTGACTGTGACATAGGAGGAGCCTTCACTACTCTGTAAGCTGGCAGACTTAACTAAACTCTTATCGGAACATTTTTTTAATCCTCTGGGAAACCACAGCACGAGTATGTATGTTTGTATTTATGCATGTATACTTAGATGTGCCTCAGAGAATGGTCAGTGTCAGTGCAGAGCCAATATGATGGGACGTCGCTGTAGTGAACCTGTTCCGGGTTACTTTTTGGCGCCTCTTGATTTCTATCTCTATGAGGCTGAAAATGCTGTTCCTCTGGACACCAAATGCTCCTCTGAACTGGTATGTGATCACAATGGAAATTGCATATACTTCTAATATTGAGAATTGCCTAATTTCTCACATTGTCTACAGCCTTTAAATTGTAATAATAGTGAGGGTCCACATAAAGCACAGCTTCATTCTTTATGATAAGGAAAATAACAAGAATTATACTTTTCATTTATAGGTTAGACCTGATGCGTCCATTGCACCACCCCTGGTCCCTACTGCATCTCGTCCCCTTCCGTACTGTCCCCCAGGCACTCACAAGCCTACACCGCCGACTTATTACCAACCTGAGCCAACAGTGCGGGAGCCTTATAATCCTTATCCCTCTGAAAATACATATGAGAATAATCTGCCTCCTATAGCATATTACACTGCTCCTCCTGCTGTGACTCTGCCTAGCTGTGTGACCTACTTCAGAAGCAGAGGCTATGATGTTGAGTTCAGGGATGGGAGGTTTGTGGTGGTTAAGCGTGAAAGCCGTCGAAAGCGAAGACAAGGCCAGGTACACTCAGAATAATATACCATTCAAACAAGTGTGGCATGTTGTTTAAACTTTAGCTACCTGTGTGAAATTGTTGTTTACTCCTCCAGAGAACCATTTCCCTTCAGCCAGGATCCCTTCATCAGGTCATCCTACGACCACAAACCCCAGACAAACCTATTACTTGGACTGGACCAGGAGTTGTGCGGGTTCAGGATGGAGCAGGACTCCGATTCATTGTCACCAACATCCCATTAACTCTAAACTATCATCTTGTTGTTCACTATGAGCCACAGGTTTGTATAGATTTGTATATACTGCCCTGAGAAAAAAAACCCTTTGATTTCAGTCCAGAGTAGTATAAATGTATTCTTCCAAGTTTAATAACACAGACAGTTCTTGACTGGTTTTAAAAATTTCAGTATTCTCCTTAGTTGTTTTATTCATTTGAATCAGGCCAATAATTCAACCCTTCTAAAATACAGTGGCGTCGTTTCCAAAAACATGGAATATTTTTTTTTTTTTTTAAAGACTCACTGCATCAGTTAAATCAGTTGGTTGTAAAATTTAAAAAAAATTCTGTCAATTCAATTGATTTATTGAATGTAAAGGATACTGTAAGAAAAAACTTATCATCCACTCGCTCTCTCTCTGATCCGTCTCATTCCGTGTCGTGCCAAGCGCTTGGGAGAGACTTAAATAACGATACAGCCACCGAAGTAAACCGAATCGTTTATTCAGATACCTTACATGTATTTCTAAAACTTGGGTGCCTCATTGTGTCCACAGTGACAGTATTTTTTTTATTAGCTAAATGAGTGTTTCTCTATAAAATTGAAAGACGTATGACAGAGTCCTTTATCATATATGGAAAGGGGATGTAATCTTGAGTGGGTGGTGTTACATGAGGCGCCACGCTTGTATAATGTAGGCTTCCGCATGACCTAGGGAAGTCAGCGTAGGTACTTTGCTCTGGTAAGTGCGTGCTGCAGCTGACTAAAGCATAGTTTGATATGTTAAGCGCTCCTGCAAGGTTAATGCAAACCGATTTCCTTTATGGTTAAATAACAAGCTGTCCAGCAGAAACATATAAATTACTGAAGCATTTATCCAAAGCCTCTTCCCTATTTGCTCATTTAACTACAGATGGTGACAGAGTACGATATATTGTAACTAGAGTACGTCCATTGTACAACTCCTAAACAGAAATTAATTTTGTGGCATTATTAGTATTGTGAAGTATGATGGGGAGTCTCTAGATATCTAAGAATAATGATTCGTTGTGCTGTCATCGATGGGATCACATATGACTTCAAAGCCCAAAGGCATAAGCACAGATGCGGTAGCAGATAGAGAATATATATTGAATAAACAGAAGTTGTGATTAATAATGGGTGTGACATTTCACTTGTACTAATAAGAATGTGTGTTTTGTTACTGTATGTGTGTAGTCCACAGATGATTGGACAGCCAATATAAAAATTATGCCATTAGGATCTCCTGATGAAAACTGTCCATTTGATGCATCAGAGAAGACTTTTACACTTCCTAGCTCTAGAAGGTGAGCCTTGTGGTGGATGTGCCATAGAACCATCTAAAATAAAACCTTTGTTAAGTAAACCAGTCCAAAGACATGCACATTAGACTATTTGGCTGTTCCAATTGCCCTTTGGTGTGAGTGTGAGTGGTTTTGTGTGTATTGCCCTGAAATGGACTGGCAAGCTGCTCAGGGTGTACATCGTCTTTGCATAGAGTCGGCTGAGAGAGGCTTCAGCCTCCCTGTCACCCAAGCAGGATTAAGCAGTTCGGCAAATGAATGAATGAATGAATGAATGAATGAATTAATTAATTCATATATCCCAGGGTATCCAGGCTTATTCATAAAGGGGTAGTGTAGATACAGGTTTTCATTTCAACCAAGCAGGAGACATAATCTGAAGACCAAACACAAACTCATTAAGTATGAGTTGAAAGAAAAACCTGCAGCCCTCCTCTGAGTGAATCAGTATTCTTCTGACTGCTGTTTAGGGAATGTTCTTTATAACAGGTTGCTGTTGTTATGTCTCTTTTAAATTTTCTCTGCTATTCTCTAATGGTTGTTTACATGTAGGGCAGCCATGTTGGAACCGTCCGTATGTCTCAGCTCTGGCGTGAGGTACTATGTGGATATCACATTTGAAAATCCTGACCCTTACTGCAGCTCACATATTCTAATTGATTCTGTAAGCTGCTTTTTATTTTCTGCATTTCCACCACTCTTGATTGATCAGTCACAAAATGAAACGAAACTAGATTACAAACTTTAATGGCTTTTGTGTACTCGACCAATAATCCACAGATGGGGCTCATTCCAAAGATGGAGTCTCTGCCAAATTTCTGCTCTGATGCAACCCTGGCTCAGTACCAGCAGTATCGCTGTGTGGAGCTGGGTGCACAGGCAGGAGAACATCCCCTACCTGAAGTGTGTGAAAAACTGGTAGCCAGCATGTCAGCATACATACATAATGGTGCAATTCGTGAGTATCCTATCAACATATTCCATAGAAACATAGAAGTAATGCTATCTGTATAAAAGCAATAAACTCATTGAGCCTGACTGAACTGATATAATGTGATATCAACTTGATATGAATATGTGAAAGCACAAGCATAACCAGGCAGTTGCCAAATGATTAGCACATCATCATGCCTGGCAAATAAATTAAAGAATGAAACTGAGCCACATAAGTTTACTCAGCATTTCATATCATGTAGTACCCTATTCAAGAGAGGGCACTTTTGGGTAGCAGTGTACAGTCCATTAATAATCACGTGTGTGTGTGTGTGTGTGTGTGTGTGTGTGTGTGTGTGTGTGTGTGTGTTTTCCTCCAGCTTGCAGATGTAATCTTGAGGGGTCATTCAGCTCATCCTGCAGTAGATTTAGTGGACAATGTGACTGCAAACCCAATGTGATTGGCCGCTGCTGTGACACATGCGCAACTTTGACCTATGGATTTGGACAAAATGGCTGCTCACGTGAGTAATGCACATACAGGTAGACAATGGAGAGATACATCCAAGTGTGGGTGAATAATTGTTGTTTGTACAAGAATGTAAATAACATAGATGTTTTATCAACAACTCCAATGTCTGATTGGTCAATACGACCCATATGACTTCTCCTTTTTTCCTCAGCATGTAACTGTGAGCCATCAGGATCCAAAGCTGAGTTCTGTGACCATAAATCCGGACAGTGCCAATGCCATAATGGTGTCACAGGTCAACGATGTGATAGGTGTCTGCCCGGATTCTATGGTTTTCCTGACTGCAGACATTGCCAGTGTAACGGCCTGGCTGACCTCTGTGACCTGATTACTGGGGTCTGTCTAAATTGCAGGGGTCATTCAACTGGGCCCCACTGTGAAAGGTACGACTTCTGATACATTAACAAAATAAAATAAGGAAAAACTCTGACTCAAAATGTTTGACTCAGCAATCAGGTAAAAAAAAAAGCCCCAAGAAACCAAATTCATGATGCTTGAATATGATGTGTGAAGTATTGCATACGTGTTCTCTGTTGCCCGTCAGGTGTGTTGAAGGTTATGTCGGTGATCCTGTAGCAAAGGATCCCTGTAAGCCATGCCTGTGTCCAGACATGAAAGGCAGCAGCCGTTTCTTTGCCCACTCCTGCAGAAAGGACCCAAATTCTCTAACCCTGTCCTGTCAGTGCAAGAAGGGGCATCAAGGTCTGAGCTGTCACCTATTTACACACACTGCTTATTAAGCAATACAGAATGTCTCACTGATATTATTTTCTTGACATTAATTCACTAGTTTCATTAAATTTTAAAAGGTATACAGATCCAATAAAGCTGCAGCTTGATTTGTCAGAGACAAATGTATTCACATGAAATAAATTTACACTGCTGCGTCTTCTTCTTCATTCACAGGTTTACGCTGTGATAAGTGTGCACCTGGTCACTTCGGTAACCTGCTTTTGCCGAATGCTAAATGCAAAAAGTGTCCCTGCAACAACAACATTGATCCCAATGATAGTGAGGCGTGTGATGCTTTAACTGGCAAATGTCTCCGCTGTTTGCATAACACTCATGGGCCTCAGTGCCAGACCTGTAAACCAGGATACCACGGCAACGCACTGCTCCAGGACTGCAGAGGTATGGAGGTTTTTTTTTTTTTCAACCTTTCATTTGTGCTACATTTACATTTATTTATTATAATTGCATGGTTGTATGTATATTAATGATGCAATATTTCTTAAATGTTTAACAAAATGCTTAAAGTAAACATTTTTTATGTATTTATTAATTTTAATATAAATTAATATTATGTGAAGGAACCTGACGATTATTGAAGAAAACAGCTCTGGGTTTTCTCTGGAGATTTCTGTTGACAGTGGTGTAATAATCAGTCTTAGCTTGCTTAAAGCCTTCTCGTATTGTAGAAGATCTGTTGAAATGTTTGAATTGCTGGCTAGTAGCTTTCATACAGCAGAGTCATACAGAATGAACTACTTAATGGTAGGATTGAAAATATTATGATAGGGGCTAGGGGCAGTGGTGGCCCAGTGGTCGGGTGCTGGATTACTGATCCCAAGGTCTGGGGTTCAAGCCCCACTAGCAATGGGTTTTCACTGCTATCCACCCAGTGCAGCTAATCGGGTTATCAAAGGCCAGCAATGCCTCTCACTGTCCATGGTGAGAGGCATGGTAAAGAACCATTGCTGCTAAAGAGTAAAGAGTTGCATTGCCGTGTTTCTGCCCTGAGACGGGCACCAGCCTCCCCGCGACCCTAATTAAGATTAAGTGGTTAAGAAAATGAATGACTGAATGAATGATAGGGGCTGCTTCTGTGGATGCCAAGAGATCGGTTTAATTATTTTCTGATTGTGACATTACAGTGTTTTAAAACTTTGTGTTATTGAGAAGAAATTATTGAAACACTAGCATCTTATGATCAGAGATAACAAAATTTATGTCACAGTTAAAATGCATTTTACGTGAATATTAAAATCTCCTAAAAACAACTTAGTCAGAAAAAGTTTTATACTGTACACATACACCTGAATATGTGATATTTAGGACTGTCTTTCTTCATTTTTGCTTGTTTACAGAATGCTCCTGTGACCGTCAGGGCACAGATGTGACTAAATGCCCACTAGGCAGCCCCTGCTTATGTGACTTGGTGACTGGACAATGTCCATGCCGTCACGGTGTTTTAGGTGTTCGCTGTGACCGTTGTGAGGATGGATACTGGAATCAGAGTGGAAGTTCCGGATGTCAACCGTGTAATTGTCACACAAGCCACTCTGTCAGCAATATGTGTGACAAGGTGACCCTCTTTAGACACAGTTGTACTCGTGTTGTTGATTAAATACACAGAAATGTATAAAGATATTTTTACTTTCTTCCTCCGTTTTCAGATTACTGGCCAGTGTCCTTGTGAACCAGGATATGGTGGTAAACAGTGCAGGGAATGTGCAGCCAATCATTTTGGAAACCCTGATATTCAGTGCATATGTATGTGACTTAAATCTAGAGACATGCTATCAGTGTGATTTAAATTTATTACCTTGTTATTTATTTAATTTAATTATTTTAATATATAATTTTTCTCCAACTCACTTGTCTAGCCTGCGACTGTAATATGCTGGGCTCAGTCTACCCAGGTTGTGATCCAGACACTGGTGAGTGTCTGTGTCAACCTGGAGTAATTGGCAATTTTTGTGAAAAGTGTGCCCCAGGGCATGATCCAGTCTTCCCTGCCTGTGAGCCCTGCCACCCTTGTTACCATCTATGGGAAAAAAATATCACAGACATCCCACAGGCTATGGAAAACTTGCAGCCTCTGCTCTTTAAACATGGTGCAAATCTGTTACTCAGCAACAAGCGACATCAGGAAAAGATACAAATGTTGAATGAGAAGCTTAAGATCCTGGTTAGCATGCTAAGCTATGATCAGGATGATCTGAGAAGCGTAGAGAATTTCCTGAATCAAATCAGGTGCAGTTTATAATAATTCTGCTGCTCATTTTATTTATACAAAATGTATAATTTGCTACATTCTTATTTGTATATCTGCATATCTACTACCCATATAAATATTGTTTAAACCTATTCTAATCTTTCTCATTTATATGTCAGGAACTTAACAGAAATCACAGATCCAAACACAATCATTATTGATCCATCGAAGCTGCTGGAAACTGAGATTAATAACATTTATTATGAATTCAAGAGGTTACTGGATGATCTACAAAACAAAGTTAAAGGTGCCCAAAAAATAGATCTAAAAGAGATAAATGGTAAGTGTCATTTAAAATCATCTCAGTCTCCAAAGGATGCCACACTGACCCTGTGAAAAGTACATGGTGTGACCATTTTTGTTACAGACACCCTGGAAAAGATCCGTAAACTTCATGCTGACTCCCTGAAAGATGAAGGGCGGGTGAAAAAAGCAAGAAATAAAATAGACACTTCCAGACAGACCCGACAGGACACAAAAAGAGAACTGTCCAGATGCCAGCTGAGGCCGTTGGATGCACTGGATAAGAAGGTCAAGGGGCTCAGTGTGTCGAAACTTAATGAGGAGGTGAGAGAAAGAACCTACTGATAGATATTTTGTATATTTATCCATTTTATTCTGTTTGCTCTCTACTACCAACAGATGTCGCCAGACCATTGATTTTAGGTTTGTTTTAAAGTTCCTAACACAGTGATCAATTGAAAACATTCATTCATTCATTTTCTGAACCGCTTATTCCTAATTAGGGTCGCGGGGAGGCTGGTGCCCATCTCAGCCGA
>JBCNYH010000007.1:12819810-12834073 GCA_039654325.1 Tandanus tandanus | reverse complement strand
ATATATAAATGTGTGTGTGTTTGTAGTAATAGATATTGTGTAGTGACTAACCTTATTTTGATCTTATCCCAGACCTGTGGAAGCCCTGCTGGTTCAGAGGCCTGTGCTGACTCTCCGTGTGGAGGTCTAGGCTGTGTGGATGCTGAAGGAAACAGGAAGTGTGGGGGAGACGGATGTAATGGTCTTACCACATTGGCCCATAATGCCTGGCAGAAAGCCAAGGACTTTGACCAGGATATTGTCAGTGCCATGGAGGAGGTGGACAAGCTTTCCAAGATGGCGAGTGAACCAGTGAACATTCCAAATAGCAATTACATCAGTGACTACTAAGCAGTTTATATTGACCTGATGCTGTATATTTAGGTGTCAGAAGCAAAAATGAAAGCAGATGAGGCCAAACTGAATGCTCAGGAGGTGTTGCAGAAGACTAATGCGACCAAGCAGCGTGTGGATGACAGTAACGAGGAGCTGCGCAGGCTCATCAAACAGATTCGAGACTTCCTCACCCGTACGCTCATGAGTTCTAAACTATTTCAGATCAAATTATGATAACATCTTTAACATGAGGACTGCTTACTTTCCTTGTGTGGGTGTATGAATATATCATAAGGACTGACTGGTATTCTTTTCAGGCTTATATTTCAGACAGATAACTTTTTCCAGTTCGACTTTGCTTTGAATGTTAAAAGATCATCCCTTATCTTTGCTCCACTCATCCTTGCTGTTTTGATGACGTCTTTAGAAGAAGGAGCAGATCTGGAGAGCATTGAAGCTGTGGCTAATGAGGTTCTGCAGATGCAGATGCCCACGACACCAGCTCAGCTACAGAACCTGACAGCAGATATTCGGGAACGTGTGGCCAGTCTGTCTGATGTGGCGGATATCCTTAATGAAAGCGCTGCTGATATTGAAAGAGCCGAGACCCTTCTGGAACAGGCCCGTAAAGCCAGGTCAGAGCTTTAACACTGGAGTAGAACATCATCAAGTTTCTGATGCAGATGAGGTCCAACTGGATTGTTTGTAATCTTTCAAAAGATCCAAGTTGATCATGAATGTCGTGCACAATAATTTATCACCATCTAGTGGTTTGTATGAGTATTGTGTACTGCAACATAAGAGATATATATTCGTAGTCTACATTTTGCCTACATATAACCTTTTAAAATTTTGTTACCTGTTAGTGAATATAAAGCTTCTCTCTGGAACAGGAAAGAGGCGTCTGATGTGAAGAGCACAGCTCAGCTGGTACAGGAAGCTCTGGGCCAGGCAGAAAAAGCTCAGACAGCTGTGACTGAAGCTTTAAAACAGGCCACCAGTGACATCAAAGGAACACAGGATCTGCTTGTATCTGTAAGTTTAACCCTAGACCAACACTCATCAAGGAATTATGGTTTGAAGTTAAAATAAATATTAGATCATACTAATAAATATTAGATACATACAAATAAATATTAGATCATACTAATTTAAATAATCTAGAAAACAAATAAGAACCCAGTTATGACAGATTATTCCTAAGAGTGATTTTTAAAAATTATAAATCTAACAACAAATAACCATAATCACAATCAAACATCTGATACGGAAATACCATGACTAGAATAAAGTTAAAATTAAAACACAAAGCTAAACTTATATTTTGTACAGATGTTTGTAATTTACTTTCAAAGTTTCAGTAGAAATTCATTCATTTCTTCATTCGCCAAACCACTTAATACTCATAGGGTGGCAGGGAGGTTGGAGCCCGTCTCAGCCGACTCTGGGCGAAGGCAGGGTACACCCTAAACAGCTCGCCAGACCATTGCAGGGCCAGCACACACACAGCCATTCACACTTACACCTAGGGGCAATTTGGAACAGTCAATTAGCCTAATGTGCATGTCTTTTGATTGTGGGAGGAAACCAGAATACCCAGATGAAACCCACACAAGCAAAGGGAGAACATGCAAACTCCACACAGAAACTCCCTTGCCAAGCCTGGGACTTGAACCCAGGACCTTCTTGCTGTGAGGTGGATGAGCTTCATGAACACTGAACCATCACAATCAGTCATATACGCATGTTGTACATCCCATTTCAGAGTTTGTCCCTTGTTGCTGCTACAGTATAACAGCCTTAATTTCTCTGAGAAGGCTTTATGCTGTATTTGTGATATAATGTGGGGGTCTGTACTCATTTGACCAAAAGTGTATTAGCCAAAGGTGTTCAGTCGGGCTAAGTTCAGGGCTCTGTTAAGACATTTTAATCTTTAAAATCATTTTAATCATTTAAATCTCTGTTAAGAGATTTTGGTGCTTTAGTTGCAGTGAAAGGATTTATTAAAGCTCTACTGTACAAAAAAATATTTTAGACTGTTGTGTTGTTTCTGCTATGTGGCAACAGTTTAAGAAAGGCACACATCTGGTTGTAATACTTAGGTGTCTGCATACTTTTGGCCATATAGAGTAAACTAAACCAACTAAGCTCCAGTGCCAAATATGGAGTTAGACCTTGGCAGTTATTATTATTAATCATATCTTAGCACTGATCATGAAGCATACTGTGAAGTGGAAAGTGCCTTCTGCACATACAAGTATAAACCTTGTTACCAACATTGCATCATTACACTGTCACTTCAGTGTGAATGCATGAGAGGAGGCGAACAGGAGGCTTAATATGGTAAAAAAAAAAAAAAAAAAAATACTGCAAGATCCGCAAGAAAGTAATGTTCTGACATGAATCATTTGTAGCCTGCAGAGGCATGATAACAGTTTTGAGTATTGAAGAAAAAAAAAATGAAAGTGCTAAAGGGAAAAGATGGGAATGGAACTGCTAATGAAACCTGTGTTTTAAGTATTTACAGTAATAAAGATATTATTCACTTGTGTTTAGTCATGAGAAAGAGGAATATATTGCACATTAAATACAATCTAATGCATGTTTGAAATCCACCTCCATTCAAATGTGTGTTTGCTGTGAGACATAAGCTCATAAATCTTTGTATAAGTAGAAGATTCAGTTGATTTTTTTTTTTTACACCCCCCCACCCCCCCCAATGTGAATTACAGGTAGAGTCAGAGACAGCTGATTCAGAGTTCAAGCTGAGTAATGCTACCCAGAGGCTACTTCAGCTGGAAAAGGATGTGGCTATTTTGAAAGAAAAAGCTGTTAACACTTCGACCACTGCTGAAATGACAGAGAAAGAAACAGACAGTGTCACTGAGCTGACAGAGCAGATCAAAAAGGTGCCTATATACGCCATCAAGCTTGTAATGCACAACCGTGTAATCAAGTGGACCTCAACGAGTGGGAATTAAGAATTTTCAGTACTTGCATTACTGAGAGCAACGATATAAAATCAATGGTTTTCTCTTTGTGTGTGTGTGTGTTGTGTGTGTGTTATGTGTAGGATCTGGACACAGAGCTGAAGGATAAATATGGTACTGTGGAGGAGCTCATCACTCAGAAGGCTCAGGGTGTAGCAGATGCTAAGAAAAAAGCTGAGATGCTTCAACAAGAAGCCAAGGAGCTGCTACTGCAAGCTAGTGACAAACTACAACTTCTCAAAGGTGCTGTTGTTGGTAATGTTGACATGTTTTATTGGAAGAAAGGTGACATTCTATAGAAAATTAATTAAACAATGTTAACTCTCAAATATGTAATACTTTTGTTGAACATGAATGAAACTTGCGCGACGCTTCGAGATGCGAGGTGCCAATCTGCAGGATAGGTTTACTTCCTTAAGCACGTTAACGCGCCAGAAATGTCATCCTTAATGTGATTGGGTTAAAAGCCTTTCTGTTCAAATGTCAGAGTGAGTCGTGACGCTCAGGCAGACACACTGACATTCATGCAAACGTAACTTGCAGGCAGCCATTTGCATTTCACTGCTGTCCTGCCGCTGGTTTGTTATTGTCTTCATTGCCACTGCTGTATGTACTGTTTATCTAATTTATCTTTCACAGTGTCATTAACCACCGTTTGCCATAAATTAATTATACTGTGCTCAACGTGCCTATTTAGAGCGCAGAGAAAGGCCTACCGGCATTTTCTAGATAGCAAATGTTTGTGCATACCGCTTATTCCAAATATTCATCTAAGATGCATTGTCAGTTCCAATCCTCATTTGTAAAATCCTTGTCTAGAATCAAGAAGTGAAATCATGCACAATGGCTGATAAAAACTTAATTTATTGGTTAAAACATTTATAATTACAACTCCATATTCAACTCACTCACCAGCATTCCAAACTTCCAGGTCTCGTTGAGGAAACAGAGGGACATTAAGACAGTTATATACTGCCATGCGAACTACAGAGATCCCACATGTACATGTAGGGACACAATGTTCACGACACAAAAAAATTAGCTTGATGCTATACCAATTTCTCTTAAGTATGGTGCTCTGCAAGTGCCGTGCAGAGCTCCACTATTAATAGTTTTGTTTGTGTGCTGCCAGTTATGAAAAAATATTTAAAAATTGTACTATCACCAAGTTGTCACTACTGTCCCCCCAGTGCAGCTAACTGGGTTATCAAAGGCCAGCCAAGAGTAGGCCACTGAGTTGCCGTCAGCGTGTTTCTGCCCTGCGATGGCCTGGCAAGCTGTCCAGGGTGCACTCTGCCCTCAGTCGGCAACGAAACAATTGCAACCATTTAATTTGTTCTGGTGGCAGCACAGTGAATATAAGGGATATAACCGAGCAGATACAGGTCAACAGGTTTATTGAATTTATTGTTAATATTAAATGTCAGGATGGGAGAAAAGAATATGATTGGCACTAACCATACTACAAGAAAAAGTCACTGAGATTGTTTATCTGCCTGTTCTTATTTGATTGTGAATATTGCATAAGCTTATGATCGGCTGCAAACTGCATGAGTGTGTAAGAGACACAGGTGTTCCTGTTAAAGGTGCCGGTGAGAATCTGTCTAACCACTGGTTTCAATGGATCACACTTCATGTGTACCTGCATTTAATACTTGTTTACTCATTTAAATAAATAGATCTTTAGCAGAGCACTTTTTCTGAAGAACTAACAATGATTAAAAATAGTATATAATAATAATAATGATTGTAATTATAATAATAATAATAATAACAACAATACTATTACTGCTAATAATAATAATAATTAAATAAATAAATCAACATTTGGGAGTAATTGCATTTGTACTTTTTACAATTGTACTTTTTTTTTTTTATTACGTTTGTTATTTTGTTCCATCCTGTTAAAATACTAATCAAATTATTTTCCCTCAGATTTGGAAAAATCCTACGATGAAAACCAGAAGACACTGGAAGAAAAAGCCAACCAGCTGGTTGATCTGGAAACGGCTGTGAAAGTGTTGCTTCAAGAAATTAGCCAGAAAGCCACCTTATACAGCACCTGTCTGTTTTAACAACACCTTTAGAACTAAGACATTGACAATCATTGATAATTCAATGTAAGGTATAGATGACTGTATACTAAAAATGAAATGAATAATGTGAAGTGGACCTCTTTGGATGTTTAACTAAAGGTTTGACTTTAACTAAAGGTGTCTGAAAAAATATTTTAATAACTGAATACTTATTTTGTACCAAATTGTGAGTGAAAATAAACCAAATAAACCTCTCATTCAAAACAATATGAAAAAAATAAAATCTTGAGTTTGCTTTGAATGCTTCAGCATGGTTTAAAACTCATTTCTTCAACTACATTTTATCCAGGAGTGTCTTACTTACACTACTTCACTGAGAACATCCCAGTACAGTTATGTAGTGACAGTGACAGTGCTCAGAGAAAATGCGAGGTCATGTTCTCCCTTCTGATGTCAACATTATTCAAAAACCGCTTCCCAAGCTTTGGGATCCCTCTAATAGTAACCCTCTTATTAAAATAAAATGTATTTACCTATATTTTAAAAGCCTGTAATGTATCGCTCAGTTTTATCTAAATAAACACATCACAATGCAGTAATTTCTGGCCTGTTGCTGAATTTATTCAATATCAAAATCCTTTAACTGGGAACTATATAACTGGATACTATTTAATGGTCTTGACCTAAGTACATATTGAAAGAAAGTAAAATTATACAAAAAAAAAAAAAAAAACCATGGAGAACAACCATAGTTTAATATAGACTTTAGCAGTGTTTGCATAAATCAAGGGTCCCTAAACACAAACTTGTGCAAATATGACACCTATGCTTTGGAAGTTGTTTCAAATTGCCTCAAAAATGTAAACACTGGTTGTAAAATGCTTATTGCTTTCCCCATTTTGGGAAGTCAGATGAATATTTATCCCCACCGTACACCACATTTGTGGGCCAAACACTCCTCTAGTGCCTCCACCAGGTCTGAACAGTACAGTACAACACGATTCCTAGACTCTTCTCAATACTTCACTCCAGTACAACTCTACACACATTAACTGACCTCACAAGCAAAATTACAGTATTGTATATATTTCCAACAAAAAAAATACACCAGTGAATTAAAAGCTCACTTCCTCCCACTTTGATCAGCTCGACCATGTCGAATTTGTGATGAAATTACAGTCTAAAGTACTCACATATTCATGTGGTCATAAAGACCAGTTTTGATTCAGTAGCTGTAATGTAGGGTCTACAGAATGAAAAAAATTACCTCGACCAAGGAGGGAGTTTATGAGAGTTGTGTGTGTCCATGATAACAAAAAAAATAATAAAATAATAATGGCCAGATTTCCATGATATTTAAGCCAAAAGTGAAAAAACTAATTAAATTTTAGGTGAGCCAGATCCAGGACAGTTTGAAGGATTTTTTAAAGATCATGCGATAGAGCAAGGCAGCTCACCCAGAATGTACTGGGACAAAAAATTAAAATAAAAACAAACAAAAAAAGGTTCTAAAACCATCTGCCTTGATCACCCAAGTAAAGAAGTGATTATACTACCTGGGTGGGGGTCTGCACTCTGAGTGAATTTGTAGTTTCAGAATATGGTCATTTTTCAGTGCATAAACACTTAATATACTACTAAACTGAATAACTTGTCCTTTAATTAATCACCCGATTAGAAAGACATCCTTTATTATTAACATTTATTAACATTATTCATCTGCAATAAAAACAAATATTTTCCTGTTTGAATCCTAGCTTGGGAGGAGTGGAGATCAAAGAACTGGGTCAAGATATAATGCTTCTAGAGGAGAGGGGGATAAGGTCAGTGCTCAAGGACCACATAATGACGATTTGGCGATACAGGATTTAAAATCATAACATCATTTATACCGTTTATTCTCTCCTCCAAATCTGCACACCATACTACATTTGCACATCATACTTGGTAAAATAAAAAAATTTTAAAATTCCACACCAAAGAAACTGATGAAACTTGAACTTGATTTTCTGCAGTTCCACTTCATCCCTGTGGTGTTTTGTGGCTCCTGAAGTGTAGAGAAGAGTACATTGCACACTTTGGACTTGCACACTTTCAGACCATTATAAGACCCAACCCTTTATTTAGAACATTTAAATTAATATACTAAATGAAGTACAGTTTTAAATGTGAAATTCTCCTGAAAATGAAGGATCCAGGACTGCAAATGTGTGCCGTACTCAATACAGTTATGAAGCAAACAGTTATATACATATAACCTGTAATCTAGAAATTTATAGCTTTTCCAAATGAAGCAGCAAGATTGGCTTCTCTGAAGGCCTCTGAAACAGTCTGAAAAGAAAGAAAAGTTAGAGTTAAGAAACCTGAACAGGTCTGGTACAAAAACCAATCACCCATAACTATCAGTGTTTCCCAGCATGGTTGCATTTAATGATAGAAGTGTAGGACACTTTTTCTATCAAATTTAAACAAAACACAACTATGAGGTACATATAAATACATGATAATCTATAAAAGATTTTCTGCAAGCCTTAATAGAGGCAATTAATTTTCAATTGTTTTTAAACTTAAACTTGAGATAACATTTACTTGACACTTAAAGGGGAACATTTTTAATTATCTGTATACTTACAGGGTGGGCGTGGCAAACTCTCGCAACATCCTCACATGATGCTCCATATTCCATTGCTAGTGCAGCCTCATTGATCATTTCACCAGCTCCCTGCAGAACACGGCACTCTCTTTCAGCTGATGCCAATATGAAATTTATATCAGCTGCACAAGTGTACATTATTAAGAAATCAGGACATGGCAAATGCAACCTGGAATGGCTCAAACCCACCAATCTGAGACCATATACGTAGATGGGCCTGGTCCAGTTCCAGTAATGAACACTAGAGGGGTTTAAGGCAAGAAAGCAATTCCACTCTGAACTAAACTACAGACTATGTTTTGTCTGAGCGACAAAGTGGCTAATGGTAGATGCATAAACAAAATGCTTTAAAACAAGCTAGTTTTATGATTATCTTGTAACTGAGTGCCTAATTTGTGTGGAATTATTGTTTCAGGCATACATGGTTTGCTGACTCTCACTGTGTTTCTGACCAAGAGTAAAGAGTTTTACTGGCACGTAGCCTCACAGTCAATGTTTCAGTGCTTTTAATTTAATGACTGGTGGAGGGAACACGCATGTTCCCTGACCTTTCACGTGTTATGGGTACTCGGACACACGCATGCTCTGTCTAACTTGAAGACGAAGCTGAACTTCTAATTATCTAATTAGATCCCGGCGTTAGACCTATTAGAAAGTTCCTATCCATGTAAATGTAATGTTGTTATGGCATATTGTAATGGCATTACTTTATTTTAGTACAATAAGCTCTCAAATGTCTAGTAATACTAAAATGAAGGAGATATAGCTCACACCCAAGGTAATAACGTACTAGGACGAAGCGCGCACTCGGACTGCGGACAGACAAAAATCACACACAATTTCCTGCGGAACGAAAATCACCACAGTACCTTTGCTCATGCAAAAGGTAATTATGTCGAGTGTGAAAGTAAACTAAGCTAAATAGTAAACAAACAAAAACAATTATGTTTTGAATCAGTTGCTGCCAACAGATGAATGTGTGTGAAATCTCACTACAATAAACACTGAAATTAGCCACGTGGTTCTACACTTACAGATCCAAGAATGTGAGCTCCGAGCATTCTGTCTGTCTCTTTGTGACTCAGGATCTTCACCAGACCATCTGTATCAGCATTGGTCTTTGCTCTGCTGTTAGCAGCGAAGGGGAATTTTCCGATTTTGTATGGGACACCCTAAGGGAAACATTCATGGAGGCAATGGAATTTTAGATTAAAATGCAGGTGCCTACTAGTTTAACAAATTAAATGACAAAAAAGATCTCACTTCTTCCTTAAGCTGCTCCTCATTCTTGCCCACCCATGCCACTTCAGGGTGTGTGTAGATGACGGAAGGAACACAGTTGTAATCAATGTGAACAGCTCCTCCTGCAATTCCCTCAACACATATTATGCCTTCGTCCTCTGCCTTGTGTGCCAGCATGGGACCAGCCACCACGTCACCAATGGCATAAATACTGCATTCAGAAAAGCAAACTGACTGAGCACATGCCTTAACAAAAGCACTGTTCAGGCTTTGTAATCAAATTATTCACAATGTGCACAGCCAATGAATACAGATCAAACTCTACAGATAAACAAGGAGAGCTCTACAGAGTCTAATTCTATTTCTTCACTAATTTGTATGCCTTACTGTGACCTTAACCCTGTTTGGATCAACTCCAAAGTCTAATCAGGTTATTTGTTGGTTACAGTCATAACTCTATGATAATCCTAAAGAGATTTAACAACTCACGCTTGAGAACAGTAATGAGAACCCCAGAAGGTTTACACCTGAATACAGCCAGTGAAAGTGAAAAATGTTTTGTGACCTTGACGGTCATCTGTCTGTGGCAAAATAGCACTGAACCACCACTTCTAACAGGGCTGGTTAATCAGTACACAATTAATCAACAGAATATGTGAATGGGTAAATAATTAGCCAAATCAAATTAGCCAGTGATGAAAATTCTTAGATTATATACAGCATATTAAATGCCTTAAGGCCAGTGCAGCTGAATAAATCAGAATAAAATGTGTAGGTCATGACCATGTTATAAAACACACTCAATTAAACAATTCATTTATACTTCATATTACACTCTTAGCAGCAGCAATAAATAGAGTTAATTTCCTGTTACTGTGTTTCAACAGCAAAAATAGGTTCTTACACTATTCTGTAGGCTTTATTAATCAATACTGTTCTGATCACAAGCAAAATATTTTATTTCCCTTAAATGTTTAGTACCTGGGCACTTTGGTTTGGAACCGGTTGTTGATGGGTATCCTGCCACGGTTGTCCAGCTCAATTCCAACATTCTCAAGACCAAGGTTACCTGTGTAGGGCCGGCGGCCAATACAGACCAGTAGCACATCGCAGGTGAGCATCTCGTTCTTGCCTCCAGCGGCAGCTTCCACTCTGCAAACAAAAAACACTGCCACCACTCCTCTGTACCCATATCTACACACTATCCCTAGTAAATAGTATGGCAAGAAAAGTTTGACCATTATTCACGTAGTCTTAAAATTTAACATTAAAAGCAGATGAACTACAGACAGGTCAGCCTTGCTAAAGAAACTGTACTGTATTGAAAATACAGGGAAGCAGATCATGTAGTGCTATAAACTAATGTACTCTCCAAGTACTGTTGTAATATGTTCATAGAGTTCATCAGGGATCCCAAATAAATAGTCTTGTGATTTACACATGCAGTGGTGTTTCTGACTGGCCATCAAAACATATCTGGCAACCCACTGAGCAAATATGTATGAAGAATGAAAATGCTTTATGAGGAACAGTGAAATACAAATGGACATAAATGTACTCAACTCTGAAACAATGCTTATATTCCTATTAATACTATTTCACTGATTATTAAAATGATAGCAATGGTCCATGTACACTTGGTCATCCACTCTTACAGTCCCAAAACATGCAGGTTAGGTCAAATGGTGACTAAATTGCCCAAAGGTGTGAAGAGTCATTCTTCAGTCGGTTAGCCCTGCAATCGAATGGCGACCTCTTCAGGATGCACCCCACCACTCATTTAATGTCAGCTGGGATTGACTCAGTAATCAGAAGATATTCCAATACAAATGCATTAAACAGTAGACCATTTCTTTGATGGCAACCATCACAAGTGTATTTCAGACATGAAGGAATATATGTGGGTTCCTTTTCTGAGTCTGGATCCTCTTAAACATTCTGACTCATGACATCTCAGAGTTTTTCCTCATTACCATCATCTCTGACCTGCCTATTAAGAAACGTATTATACACTGGCGATTTTAGACAATAGCACGAACCGGTTTACTTTTTCTAACGTAAGATGCTGTTTTTTTTTGTTGACTGTAAAGTGTAAACTTACGCTACATCGATCTTGCCATCGGGTCTCCTGGTGGCACCCATGACTTTGGTACCCAGCTTGAATTTCATGCCCTGTTTCTGGAGAATACGTTGGAAATTCTTGGAGATCTCCATATCGATGCCCATCCCACCGACATGACCCAGGAATTCCACTGCTGTCACTTTGGAGCCTAGTCTGTGCCACACTGAGCCCTGAAACGTATAAAACGCAAAATGTAGAAAAGTCCATGTTCAGAATAAAGCTTTATGAACATATTCTTATGTTATATTTACTCACCAGCTCCACTCCAATAACTCCAGCTCCAATAACAATCAGCTCCTCTGGGACCTTCTTGAGGGACAGAGCCCCTGTAGAGGATACTATAGTGTCTTCATCAATCTGACAACAAATACAAAACAATTACTAAACTAAAGAAAAATGATTTTTAAAGATGTAACTATTAAAAGTATGTATGTTTTGGCACAAAAAGCTTGAGCGTGAAAACACACCTCAATGCCTTGGAATGGAGTGACCTCTGATCCTGTAGCAATGAGGATGTTTTTGGTGTTAATGACTTGCTCACTGCCATCAGTTGTCTTTGCAGTGACCTGATTTTTCCCAGTTATAGTTCCAAACCCACTGACATGTGTAACCTTTAGAAACATTAAACACCAAAGCAGTAGTAAATAAAACCTCATTGTACCGGTCCTTTCAATTAGTGTCCCTCTATGAATATTGTTTTTTTTTACTTACAAACATACCTTATTCTGTTTAAATAAGTGTGCAATGCCTCCTGTCAGGGCTTTGACAGCACCACTTTTTTGCGCCATCATCTTCTCCAAGTTCAGTGAAATCCCCTGGACTAAAAAATAAAGAAAATGATTTAACTGCAATCTGAAACAGGCTTGATGTTCAAATGTTCATGTTCAATCCAATCTCTACACAGGTAGGACAGCTAAAGGGGCAGCTGCTACAATTTTGTAGTCAGAAATCATAAACAAAAGATACATATCTTAAAATGCACTTTGATCTTTCTACTGATGTTTTGTAGAACTTGGGAAAAGAAGCATAGAGAGATCTGGCTAGGTTACTGAGAGGATGTTATAGAAACAGTACCTACAGCTTTGATATTAAAAAAAAATTAACATAAGTTTGTACTTACTTTCAATACCTCTGCTTTCAAAATCCTTCCCATGTGCCAAGTGATACAGATACGAGTTGTTCAACAGGGCCTTGAAAATGCAATAAAATGTCAGGACATTGCTGCAAATTCAGAAACGTTTGTTCTGGCTGTTTTACTCATTATAAAAAAAAAAAAAAATACCTTCGATGGGATGCAGCCCACATTTAAACAGGTACCTCCCAGGGTGGTATTCTTTTCCACACACACTGTCTGTAAAAGAATATGATAAGCGATGGTAATCAATGAAAATGAGAACAGGTAAAAAGCTTTTTTTCCATCACCAAAAAACACAAGCTATTACCTTACCTTAAAACCAAGCTGGGCAGCTTTGATGGCAGCAACATACCCTCCAGGTCCTGAGCCCACCACCGTGACATCAGCATCAACTACAAGAAAGCAAGACATCAGCTGACAACTCCATCCCTTTCAATAGAGCTAAATGAACAAGAAGGGTTACAGATGACAGTAGCACTGATCAGTTCAGTGGTCTTACTTGCAGCCTTGTCGGTGTACGTTCTCAGAGATAATGCTGTGACTCCATGCAGTTTGCAGGGCAGGTGTTGACCTCGCTGTATGGGGGGAAAAGTAAACACAAAGACATCCAAATAAATCCAAGATTTACTCAAAACAAACTCTTGATGGCTATGGAGCCATTAAATTGCTTGCAGTTAAGTAGAAATCATTTAAAAAAAATCACTTGAAAGTAAACATGTAGACTTGAATTCACTATGAAGATACAGGACAGGATACTGATGCACCTTGACACTGAATGCACAAAGTAGTTTGATTTTCATGCAGAAAATTAGATAACGTTTTAATTATAATTCTCTTCAAAATGTAAAGGCTTTACCGAACACGAACATTAGCATTAGCATTAGCATTCACCACCCCAATGAAAAGCGCAGGGAGTGCAGTTACACCCGGCTGGTTTAGTGAGACGCTGAGTAAACTAAGCTAATGTTTCTTATCAAGTAAGCTACAGGGCTAACCGGGCCTTGACGTAGCAACGCACCGACCAACCGGTATCTTTCTTGATTACAGTCCCACTGCATACACATTCAGTCAGTCATGCTATGATAACATATAGCACTGTTACCGTTGCAAGTGTACGATAAAGCTGGTTCCAGGTCTGCATTTTGACAGCGTCCCGAAACAGTGCGGTTCACCTACAGTACCCAAAGCAGCCAAGGACTCCGTGTTTTACGCATGCGCAAAACAAACTTTAGGGCGGGGCCGCGCAAAGAATTGTGTCGCCTGTTGATGACGTAATAGACTTTCCTTCAAAGAAAATAAGTGAAAATATAAAATGATAAATTTAGGTCTGTGTTATTGTTATAACCCACAACGCTTAATCAAAGCTAATTTCGTTAAATCATAGAGAAGACAATAGAATTTTAAGGCACCAAAAATCATTATTCATGTAGATGTCTCCTTTATTATTTCTTAAACTTCTCTCTATTTTTTTTAAAAGTGAAAGAAATTGTCACTACACAATACAGAGCCCCGCTTGTGTGGGTTTCCTCTGGGTAACTCCAGTTTCGTCCCACAGTCCAAAAACATGCATATTAGGCTAACTGACTTTCATTGCTCCTAGATATGTGTGAGTGTGGGTGGTTGATGGTAGTGTGTTTGGATGGTAGTGTGTTTGGATGGTTGTGTGTTTGGATGGTAGTGTGTTTGGATGGTTGTGTGTTTGGATGGTTGTGTGTTTGGATGGTAGTGTGTTTGGATGGTTGTGTGTTTGGATGGTAGTGTGTTTGGATG
>JBCNYH010000007.1:12802529-12813373 GCA_039654325.1 Tandanus tandanus | reverse complement strand
TATATATATGTATGTATGTATGTATGTATATATATATAATGTATGTATGTGTGTGTGTGTTTATTGCTCAGATATAATGACCACCAGACTGATCTGCAGCTAGGCAGCTTCATACACAACAAGCTGCAATGCAGTGTGTGTTCTGACTCCTTTTTTATCATAGCAATCATTAACATTTTCAGCAGTTTGTGCTACAGTAGCTCTTCTGTGGAATCAGACATACTATCCTTCACTTGTCATACACATCAATGAGTCTTGGGGACCTATGAGACTCTTTTATTGGCTGTTCTTCCTTAGACCATCTTTGGGGTGGTTGGTTACCACTGCATACCAGGAACACCCCATACGACCTGCCATTTTGGAGATGCATAGACCCACTTGTTTAGCCATCACGATTTGCCAGTTACATGAAATAAATATAATTGATTATGTCATTACAGCAGCACCTGCCAAGGAGTGGGATGTTTTAGGCATAAAGTGAGCAGTCAGTTCTCGAAATTGATGTGTTGGAAACAGAAAGAATGAGCAAATGTAAGGATCTGAGTGACTTTGAGAAGGACCACACTATGATGGATAAACGACTGGGTCTATTCGTCGCCAAAACTGCAGGTCTTGTGGGGTGTTCCTGGTATGCAGTGATAAGTAACCTACCAAAGGAGGTCCAAGGCAACCAGTTAACTGGCAAGAGTGTCATGGACTGCCCAGTGCTCACTGATGTGTGTGGGAAGCGTGGACTAGTACGTCTGGTCTGATCCCAGAGAACTACTGTAGCACAAAATCCTGAACTGTTAATGCTGGCTATGATAGAAAGGTTTCCATATCTTTGTAGCACTGAAGATGCTTGGTATCCAGCATTTCAGCGAGTGTCCTGAGGATCTCGAAAATGACAGGACAAATGACAGGATATCCCATGAGGCATTCAAGCAAGAAGCGTAAGTGTTTTAAACCCTAAACTCCTGCTTTAGGGTTACATGCAACTTATTATCATTTTTTAGGGGACTGTGGATTTTATGTTGAATTTCTTTATGCATAATTCAAATAATAATTTTTCTCATAATTTTCAAATGTGACAAATGCACTTAGAAAACAAAGAACATTCTTAGGGAGTTTTTGTTTCAGTATTCAAATGTATATTGGTGGAACTTGTTAAGTATATGTATCTATTAAACTGAATGAATGAATAGAAAATTATATAGATTTTTATTCTATAGAAGTTTTATAGAAATGTTTTAAAGAATATATTATTTTTTATAGTAAATTGTATAGAACAAGTTGTCTATACAACCGTTATATAGAACTTCTATAGAAACATTATGTTCTGTAGAACAGTTTTATAGAAAAAGTTATAGAAGTTCCATAGAGTTCTACAGGAGGTCTATAGAAGTTCTATAGAACATTTCTGCAGGGTATGCACGGGAGCATGGGGAGCATTGGTAAATTGGTTTATAGTATAATGAAGTGTGGATAATTAAATACTTGTTTTATTATATACAATCTGCTGTCTGCAAATCTATCTTATATGATACCTACAAGGAGAAACATTGGCACATACCAGTTGTGTAACAATTGTGCCAATTTAACAAAGGCAACGATGAATTATCAAGAATTAGTTGATGGCTTTCTACCAATCAGAATCATTTTCTTTGAATCCCCAGATAGTGGACATATATAAATGGTGTATATAAACATATATAAACCAAATAAAATGGTGCTATTTCCATGTAGAATATACTAATTCAGTATAGTTTTGAAATACAATATAAAGCTTTTCTATTTCTGATCCTTGTAGAAATATTGAAACAATAAGGAAATGTAAAACTTTCCTTTTTTTTCTAGGAAAGAGTGCCTTCTGAAAGATGCAGCAACGTTCCAGATCTAATTATTTCCTCACTGTTCTGGTTTAATTATTTTGTAATCCTTTTATATGTGGTGTCTTTAATACTGTCTCAGCTTCTGAAGAAGTAAATAAAAAAATCATTCAGTTGTAGTATTCAATATCCAGCACCTGCTCATAAATTGTTCCCTACTTTCCATAAAAAAAAAAAAAATTACAAATAGAAAAACCATTAGATTGAACTTCAGCATTTGGATAGCACAGAGCTTAGTGGGGTCTCCAGTTCAATCCCCATCTCCTTTTAAGTAGGTCTGTTTCTAATAATGATTTTTATATCTGTTGTTTTTTTTCCTGGGTTCTAATGTTTTTGTCACCTCTCGAGAAATACTAAATTGGCTGTTGGTGTGAAAGAGTGTGTGTGTGCATGGTGCTCTGCAATGGACCTTTCCCCTGACATCGCTAAGCTCCGTGCTGCTGTTTACTTTTTCCCAGTGTCCCACTCTGCAACTCTCTCGTGTATTCCTGACAGTACTGCAGTATTTTTCTTGTCAAATGCATCTACTGTACTTTATCCAAGAGAATTTTACAGAGAGGTCTCAATTGTTTTAATCAAGGGTGTGTTCACACTGTCAAGATTATGGATGGAGCAGGGGACAATGTAAGAGTCCCAGCAAAGTGCTCACATTCAATGGCAAAAAAAAAAAAACAACCCCAAACAACAAACTTGTAAAGCATGGTTAGTAGTATTTTTTACTGTTTATTTGGGAAGATTTAGGGTACTACTTATGTTGTAATGATTATAGTTTTACTCAAAAATCATTTCCCAAACAGACATGGTGACACAGTTGGTTAGTTGATTAGCTCTGGTTAGTTCGTCCTTCTTCATAATTTTAAGTGTTTATGACCCTTGTTTAAAAATGAGGAGTTTAAAGCATATATATATATACATATAAACAAACCGTCTAATGTTTTTTTGTTTACATTCAGCTGTCTATGGGGCCTGCTTCAAACTTTAATGCATCATAGACACTTATCTATCTGCGTTTTCGGCTTTGGAAAAAGGATCACCTTAGGACACCTTTAGCATTGTACATTTCCCAAGCACATCTAAAACTAGGCAGTGCGAAGGCATTACTGTGGGAGGCGGGCACTAAAAAAAATAAGGAATTTTGATTGGTTAAAATTCTACATGTGATTGACAGTGGGAAAAAGTCTATTGACTTCTTTCTTTTCCAGAATGCATTCCTGCCTTAGTCCCAGTCTTCCCAGGATGGACTAAGGTTCCATATTTCGTGATGACTTTTTTGTTATGTTTTAATAAAATACATTTTGAACTGCTATTCTATAATGATTTCCTCAAATGGTACTGGAAGTCTGTCTGCTACTGCCACAAACTTTACACTGTTCTGTGGGTGAAAAGGAAAATAACCTAAACCTAAACATTGCCCTTTCTGAAATTGGTTAAGACTTGCAAGGACACAAGCGCCATCATGTGGGACATTAGGAATGATTGGAGAGGATTTGGTTTGAGTAAAAATAGATCTATTCTGATAAAGCAAGAAGAAAAAGTCAGTAGCTATTTTTGCACCAGGTGTTAGAGGAAAAAGTAGTGGGCAATGTGTGGGAAAGTGAGTTTGTGAGAGAGAGAGAGAGAGAGAGAGAGAGAGAGAGAGAGAGAGAGAGAGAGAGAGAGAGAGAGAGAGAGAGAGAGAGCGCTTTACACAATATTAGTACTCAAAGTGGAATACAGGAAATCCCTATAGAATCCATATATAGAAGTCTATAAAGCAAAGGGGAAAAAACTCACCAGTAACAAATATATTATATGTATTGTTAAGTTCTTATAGTTATTATCCCTTTGACTGGACCTTTGAATTTAATGGGTTTAATTTATGTCTCATTAACTTAATAGTATGCTGATCATTATGGTTAACCTTCCTCTGTCAGTGAAAAGTTGGGGAATAAAAAGCTCTAATATGTAGACATCATAATATTTTACACATTTATATAATGTCCATTAATCAACTTACATTCAGTCTGTATTTTTATATCTGGTGTCTGATTGATTTATTTTTACCAACTTTACTTAAATTTAAACTAAATCTTAATATCTAGCATGCAAAAAAAAAAAAGGTATATAATGATGAAAAATATAAAATGTCATTCTCAAGTTTCTGTCATCCGGATTATCTGGAACAAGTACTAACGCACTTCCCATTCCGCAGCTATGATGCATTGGGCCACTTTCCTGGTTTTTGCAGCAATGTATGTTTCAGAGAGTTGCAGGTTGCAGCCTGATGTGAGGTAACCAGAGAACCTGGAGGAAACCCATGCAAGCACTGGGAGAAGATGCAAACTCCACACAGAAACATCTGACCACAGGGCTCAAACTCTGGACCTTCTTGCTGCCAGGCAGGAGTGCTAACTACTATGCAGTTAACTTATAGAACTCAGAAAAGTGTTGGTTACCTAAGTTATAGACTATAAAAGTGGTTTGGCTCTTAGGAGATTAGGTTAGGAGACTAATGTAGAATAGAATACTTTTATATATAAAGTGAAGTAAGTGGGAATGTGACAATTGAAATTATAAATTCTAATATTTTAAAACTTTTATGCATGTATAAATGATGAGGGTAATATTTAATTAATTGGGGACTCAGATGGCAACGATTAAATTCATTCAATCATTCTCCCTACTAGAGTCGCACGGAGGCTTAGCACTACCACTTCACATCAAGAAGGTGCTGAAATGGAGCCCTGGGCTGGGCGAGGACATTTCTGTGTGAAATGCTCTCCCTGTGCTTGTGTGGGTTTTCTCTTGGTGATGCAATTTCCTCCCACAGTCCAAAGACATGCACATTTGGCTTCAAGGTGTACCATGCCTTTTCCTGGAGTCAAAGGGGGGTTGGGGGGGGGGGGGGGCTCCAACTTCCCAACGACCCTAATACAGGATTAAACGGTTCAAAAAATCTGATTATCTCCTGACCCTAAAGCTGAAATATAACAATGGACAATGCAGAAAAACTCATAGATCAATAAAAAGCTTCAGTTAGTGAAAGCAGTATTTATTCATTTATTTTCTGAGCCGCTTATTCTTAATTAGGGTCGCGGGGAGGCTGGCTCCCATCTCAGCTGACTCTGGGCAAGGGCAGGTACACCCTGGACAGCTCGGCAGGCCATCGCAAGGCCAACACACACACAACCATTCACACTTACACTCACACCTAGTGGTGATTTGAAACAGCCAGTTAACCTACTGTGAGGTGGACGTGCTAACCACTACACCACTGTGCCACTGTTAAAGTAGTAATAAATATACTTATCTTATTGCTATCTTAGACTGAATACAGTATCTTTCATACATTATACAGTATGTTCTCTTTGTACTCCAGTACAGTAGGTGGTAGTGTACAATGCTATGATTCTCTTGACTGTTTTGACACCAGAATAAAAAGCACTGCGGTTTCAATTTGCATCAGTGGTATCTCTTTTATAATCTTTAAGATTTATGTGGATAATATACACCATTTTTTTGTGAGTGTGGTAATGCTCTGTGTAGGTAAGGAAAGCAGGGTGTATAAAGCAACATAATTAAATTTTGGTAACAGAAACTGCATGCTTATGTTTTGCTAGCTGGTGAATTGGAAACCTTGTTTTTTATTGTAATAGCAGCACACTCTTTAATTATATTCATTCATTCATTTTCTGAACCGCTTAATCCTAATTAGGGTCGCGAGGAGGCTGGCGCCCATCTCAGCCGACTCTGGGCGAGGGCAGAGTACACCCTGGACAGCTCGCCAGGCCATCACAGGGCAGAAACACACTGATGGCAATGCAGCCTACACTTCAAAAGTCAGCAATGGTTCTTTTACATGACTCTCACCATAGACAGTGAGAGACATGGCTGGCCTTTGATAACCCAGTTAGCTGCACTGGGGGGGGGACAGTGACAACCCGGTGATAGTGGGACTAGTGTGATCAGTAATCCAGCACCCTACCACCAGGCCACCACTGCCCCTCTTTAATTATATAATGAATAATAATTATTTTGCTTCAGTTAAATACAACCTAACTGCAAGATTGATTTCAAGTTCTTTACAGTTCATTTTAATGTGATGGTTTTTCATTTTCTAAGCCGCTTAATCCTAATTAGGGTTGTGGGGAGGCTGGTGCCCATCTCAGCCGACTCTGGGCAAGGGCGGGGTACACCTTGTATAGCTTCTACATGGTTCTTCTCTATAGTTTTTTGGTAAAAAAAAAATCATTGGTATTTTCAGTGTTTATGTTTATTAGCCATACTTTTACCTCAATATACTTGTCGGAATTATTCTTTTGGTTCTAATTGCCTTCAGTAGCATTGTTCAATATATTTTCACCAAAAACTACTATTTATATTAGTTAATATTTAGAAAAAGCAATATATTTGTGCTTAGATGTCCCAATGGGTACTGTTTGTTTATTTGTACATGCCTGTAGGCATGTGTGTGTATGTGTACAATCTTTTTTTTAACCTTCCATTTTATATGATTACTATGATATTTTTTTCCCCAGTGAACTATTAACCAGGTTAAATATTTTATTTATTTCTTCTATAAATAAAGAAAATGATAAGCAGTGCAGTGGGGACAGGCAAGACCTTGGGGAAATGCTGTCTCCAGGTTACATGTACTATATGAGAAAGAAGACAGTGGTAGCAGGATGATGAGAGAAAGCTGAGGCAAGTGATAGATATAAAGTAATAGACAAAAGTGTGCAATTTTGGTACTCTTAAACCTTAGTTAATATTTACACTGTAAGACAATGCACCTGTCATGGACAACTCAAATTACAAGAACACAAAACAAATACACAAAAATATGATCTGGCAAACTAAGGCTTACTCCTGGACCATGCAAAATCAATAACAAAATGTACATCAACTAGTTTCTTGTCCATTCGTATTCCATCAGATGACTAAAAAGCAGCAATGACATCGTATTACTGTGTGTACACAAACTGTCATACAAAATTTTAAGGAAAAACAGCACATTCAGGTTGCTTTAACTTGCGTGGTACAAGCATACTATTTAAGATATGTTTGTGTACTGAGTCTTATATGCACTCACTTCTCTTACAGCTTCCTTACTTGCTCCTCGAATTCTGTCACATAGTGCTTGAATGCAATTTTTTTAAATGAAGATTTAACTTCAGCAACTGTCTACTCTTCTTTAACTTTGCACTGTCTCCTTTGTCTCTTCAGAATAGTCTAGAAATTGTTCTAAATTGTAAATTAATTGAAACAGTTTAAATTAATGTTTATTCAGTGTTTATGCTAAAAGAGATACAGTGCCTTGCAAAAGTATTCACCCCCCTTGGCATTTTTTGTTGCCTCACAACATGGAATTAAAATGGATTGTTTGAAGGTTTGCATTATTTCCTTTACAGAACATGCCTACAACTTTGAAGATGTGATTTTTTTTTTTATGTGAAGCAAACAACAAATAGGACAAAATAACAAAAAAATTCAGCTTGTGTAACTAGTTACCCCCCTAAAGTCAGTACTTTGGAGAGCCACCTTTTGTGGCAATTACAGCTGCAAATCGCGTTGGATAAGTCTCTATGAGCTTGCCACATCTTGCCACTGGGATTTTTGCCCATTCCTCAAGGCAAAACTGCTAAAGCTCATTCATGTTGGATGGTTTCCGCTTGTGAATAGCAATCTTAAAGTCTGACCACAGATTCGCAATTGGATTGAGGTCTTGGCTTTGACTAGGCCATTCCAACACATTTAATGTTTCCCCTTAAACCACTCAAGTGTTGCTTTAGCAGTATGCTTCGGGTTATTGTCCTATTGGAAGGTGAACCTCCGTCCCAGTCTCAAATCACAGGCAGACTGAAACTGGTTTTGCTCAAGAATATCGCTGTATTTAGCACCATCCATCTTTCACCCTCGACTTGGATTAGTTTCTCAGTCCCTGCTGCTGAAAATCATCCCCACAGCATGATTCTGCCACCACCATGTTTCACTGTCGGGATGGTGCTCTTGGGGTGATGGGATGTGAGGTGATGGGATGTGTTGGGTTTGCGCCAGACATAGCGTTTTCCTTGGCGGCCGAAAAGTTCAATTTTAGTCTCATCTGACCAGAGCACCTTCCTCCATACATTCGGGGAGTTGCCTACATTCCTTTTGGCAAACTCAGAACATGCCTTCTTATTTTTAACACTAAGCAATGGCTTTTTTCTGGCCACTCTTCCATAAAGCCCAGCTCTATGGAGTGTACGGCTTATTGTGGTCCCATGTACAGATACACCAGTCTCTGCTGTGGAACTCTGCAGCTCCTTCAGGGTTACCTTTGGTCTCTGTGCTGCCTCTCTGATTAATCCCCTCCTTGGCCGGTCTGTGACTTTTGGTGGGTGGCCCTCTCTTGGCAGGTTTGTTGTGGTACCATATTCTTTCCATTTGAAGATGTTGGATTTGATGGTGCTCTGGGGGATCATCAAAGATTTGGATATTTTTTTATAACCCAACCCTGACTTGTACTTCTGAACAACTTTGTCCCTGACTTGTTTGGAGAGCTCCTTGGTCTTCATGGTGTGATGCCTCTTGCTTAATGAGGTTGCATCCTCTGGGGCCTTTCAGAAAAGGTGTGTTTATACTGACAGATTATGTTACACTTAGATTGCACACAGGTGGACTTCATTTCACTAATTATGTGACTTCTGAAGGTAATTGGTTGCACCAGAACTTTTGAGGGGCTTCATAGCAAAGTGGATGAATATATGAACATATGCACCTGCCAATTTTCAGATTTTTAATTTATAAAATTCTTTATTATATATATTTTTCTCATTTTACTCCACCAACTTAGACTATTTTGTGCAAATCCATCACATAAAATTCAGATAAAACAAAAACAACATTTAAATTACAGGTTTAATGTAACAAAATAGGTAAAAAGCCAAGGGGGGTGAATACTTTTGTAAGGCACTGTATTCACTTCACTTGTTTCTTAGTCCAGATGACCATCAGGGTGTCGCAGACAATCCAGCCACCGGCTCTTTCCATCCCTCCTGCTTTTCTAAGAACATTGCTCAGCTTCAAGGCTGTCCAATCTGTGATGTTGTCTTCCCATCTTTTCTTCTGCCTGCCTCTCCTTCTCCCTCCTTGTATGGTGCATTGTAGGAATGTCTTGGCAGGACCTGCTGATTGTGTAACGTACCCATACCACTTCAGTTTGCGTTTCTTCACAGTGGTAAGAAGGGCACAATGGCTTGCCTGATTCTACTCTTCGTTTCCTCATTAGTAATGTGATCTTTGTAAGAGATGCCCAGAAGTCTTGTAAAGTATTTCATTTCTGTGGCCTGTATCCTCCTTTCTATGTCTGCTGTGAGCATCCATGTTTTACATGCATAGAGGAATACTGAGGTGACCAAGGAGCACATCAGTCTGATCTTTTTGATGAGCAAGACTCTTTGGTCGTTCCAGATGGTTTTTAGTTTTGAAAATGCTGTTGCAGTTTGGGCAATCCTGGACAATATTTCTTTGATCCTTCGTCTGATAGGATGGATTCTAAGAACTTGAAGCTGTCTACCGTTTTCAGTTTCTGGCTCCTAATTCTGATGTCAGTGCTGATGCCATTGAAGTTGTTGGTCATCAGTTTGGTCTTCTCTCCTCTGATTTCCATGCCATATGCTATAGAAGTCTTGTCCAGTCGCTCCACCAGTCTAACTAGTTCTTCTTCTTTTCTTGCAAGGTCATCAATTTTGTTGGCAAAATGGGGGTTGGTAATTGTTCTCTTATATTCTTACTTATATACTTGTTTATGTTGGCAACTTTGACCAGTTAAGTTAAAATTACATGGCAAGATGGCTATTTTTTGTAACTGTTGGTAATATATATTGTTAATCTAAATGTTACATAACTAGCTGAGTGTTAGATGTTTAGAAAACAACTGATGAATAAATGTGTATACCTAGCAAGCACAATACAAAACATGTCACAGCAGATACTTGTAAAAATGTTATCTTACATGTTTACATGTATTAATGTATTCTGAATGAGGAAAACTGACTTGGGTGGAAGTGGGTGGGGTTCTGACACCCCTCCCATCCAGAATGATTATCTAGAGAGCATAACCAGTTTTGCTTTGTGTTTTACCCTTAGCCTGTAAAAAACCAGTCCCTCAGCCATCAACTTACTTTTTCTTTACACTCAACTCTCTGCAGTTCTACAGTATCTGCACTATAACAGCTGATTTACAATACAATACTTTCAACTGTCACATTCACACTTACTTCACTTTATATGCACAGTTTACACCGATCAGCCATAGCATACTACACATTACATGAAAGCTTTTCTTTGTCTTGATTTACCTACAGCATAGCTTTGCAGGCTCCTTTTGCTCTCCTGATCAGGAAGTACAATGTTCTGCTGGTGCATGTCTATGTCTTCATCCTGCCAGCCTTTCACATTAGGGTCAATTTTCCACTGAATTCACACAGCACTCTTAGAGCAACAATTCTGTAGGTTTCTCTTGTACCCAGCCAAAACTATATTTATTAATATCATTAGGTAACAGTGTTAACCATTAATATAAACTTTGGCATCTCCACAACCATAAGGTCAAACCCAAATCTGAGTGAAGTATTGTGCACATTGGCTGCATATGTAATGAATCCTTCATTCATTCATTTACTTAATTGTAATTCATGGGGAGGCTGGTGCCCATCTCAGCCGACTCTGGGCAAGGGCAAGGTACACCCTGGACAGCTCACCAGGGCATTGTAGGGCCAACAACCATTCACACTCACACTCACACCTAGGGGTGATTTGTAACAGACAATTAGCCTACTGTGCATGTTTATGGATTGTGAGAGGAAACCGTAGTACCCAGAGGAAACTCACACAAGCAAAGGGAGAACATGCAAACTCCACACAGAAACGCCCGAGCCCAGGAATTGAACCAAGGCCTTCTTGCAGTGAAGCAGACGTGCTAACCACTGAGCCACTGTGCAATACAGTTATATA
>JBCNYH010000007.1:12787770-12799944 GCA_039654325.1 Tandanus tandanus | reverse complement strand
GCTGATAGTGGGGCTTGAACCCCCAACCTTGGGATCAGTAATCCAGCACCCTACCACCAGGCCACCACTGCCCCCAAATCAAATATTCGAATATGACAATTCTTGCTGTCACTGAGATGGTTGAATGGGTGTATATTTGGTTGCATCACAGCATGACAAATAACATCATCTATGGGCTCCATAGTCTTCATTGCTAGTACACAATCATCGGGCAGCCATGGGCGTGTGTCCAGAAGTTGCCGGTTTGGTTCCCAGGACTGGCAGGTTCCCTCGTGCAAACACCACCCCAATGCCAGCGCCGCCGCCCCAGGTTTGCTGTTCCTGTGCTTGGTGGCTGTATGTGCTGACTACTGGTGTGTTAGCACAGAATAAATGCAGAGGACGCATTCACTTTTTACAGTGAGCATGTGCAATCATAGACATTTAATCCTTAAAGGGGAATTAAAGCCAAACTTAATAAAAGCTTGCATGCATAATTTATGTTCATGTGAATCAAACATTCTATTCTTATTAAAAACTTCATGGAAAATATAAAAATGAGACATAAATCCTTACACGGGAGGTGCCAATGTACTACGAAAAGGGGGTTGTAAGTGACGTTGAAGAAACGGTTAACACGGAAGTGTTGTGCATTAAATGTACTGGGATATATATACCCTACGTTCATGTAAACAAGCAGACGTGTATGTAAATGTAATGTTGTATTATGTGCAGTTGAGTCTAACCTTATCTTATTTGGTCATTCACTGGTTTCTATCTGATTTGTTTATTTAAAATGTGGATACTGTTATTATTGCCATTATCTTGCCTTCTTAGAACGATCAAACGCATTTTATCAGATTGCAACTTTGTAGAAGAGGAGGATGAGGAAGATGTAAATAAAAACCAACTGCTAATGAAAATATACATGTTTATGCACATATTTTCAGTGTAACAATGGGAGTTTGGAAGGTTTTCCTTTCATTTTCCTTTAATCATCATTTGGATTATTTTTCCCCAATAAGCAAAACAATTAAAATAAAATAATAATTAAAAAGTTAAATAACCTAAGCGTGAGCAAATGTTTGAGACCGATTTTATTCCAAAATTCTAAACCTCTTCTGACTGTGTGTTTGTTGGCCCTGCACTGGCGAACTATTCAGGGTGTGCCTTGCTTTTGCCAGGTGTTGGCTGAGATAGTCCCTAGCCTTCCTGCGACCCTAGTAGGATGAAGCTGTTTGGCAAATGAGTGAGTGAGTAAGCAACCTCTGACTTTTTGAAGTTGAACTGCATGCAACACTCATTAAATGAGTAATTACTGAATAAATGAGTGGCCAGGATTACTCAATAATTCACACATAGGTTTGCATACTGCTTTATTCAAGAATGGTTTTGGGAAAAGCTCATTAATTTAAAAATGTTATTAACATGCAATTAAGGAAGCACTAGTATTGCAAATCTTTTGGAAAAATGTAACCCAGATAAGTGACAAATTAAATTAAACACAAATGCTTTGAACATTTGGATGGAATAGTTTGGGATAGATTGAACCTGTCTGCTTAAAGAAAAGGGTCACTGCAAATCAATAGAATGTTATTCTAATTAATCACCTTGTTTCATCTTCTGATGAAACGTTTCTGATGGAAATGGTCTCTTGCATGCTGAAAATGTCCCCATCCATGGGGCATGAGGGCTCACCGAATGGTTTGAGGAGTATGTATATGAAATAGGACATGTTCTATGCCCTTTGCAGTCACCAGATTTCTACCTAGTTGAACACGATTGGGAGAATTTGGACTGATATATTATACAGCACACTCACCATAATCATTATAACACTAATTGTTGGAAAACCTTTCAGAATAATGGTCTGTCCAGAGTTCCAGTCTCTTTTAGAAGTTACATCAAGATGCAGTGTTTTCTGAGTTTGTAGTGGTCCAACACCTAAGATACTTAAACTTACTTTTCTTTTAATTCATCACATGCCTGTAAAGTGTATCAACCAGCTGGACATTCCCTAGGAAATTTTTGCATGAATTGTTTGCATTGTTCACTCCAAAGGAATGAGAGTTTATGAGAGGATGAGAGGAGTAAAGGAGCCCTATTCAATCGAACGATGTCTCTGTGTCCTGTATGTAAAGGGGCACAAAAGCTCAGAAGCCTAATAGACCAGAAAAAGCAAGGAAAACTGCACCTGGAATAGCCGAAAAAGGCTAGAATATTATCCGGTGCAAGTTCTTTACAATTTTAGCTCAAAAGATGTCCCCAGAATACCTAAGTGGCTATGCTAGCATTTTCTGTGGACATCATATTGGAATAATACATTATAACAAAAAAGGGGGTGTGGGGAATAGTACATCTACCTTGAGATTCAATTTTCTGAAAGTTTCAAAAATCATCTGTCAGCAGGTGTTACAAATGGGTGAGGAAAAAAAGATGACTATGATAACTATGATAGCTTCATAAATAGAAAAAGTTGCATTTCACATGCACAAAGCTTTTTCTAAACTAACTGCATTTTAACTTCAAAAATACTTCCACCTCAGTACATACTGGTGAACTGTGCTAAACTTATATACGTATATATTATTATACGTATATCATTACTATACACAGTACAACCTAGATTTTACTGTTTTATTGTATTAATTTTCAAACATTTAGGGGAAAATATAGATTCCAGTCTGGAATCAAGCAAATTGCAAATTGGTTGATTGCATGTTGCACGTGTCCATACTGAAATGGGAACACAGTCAAAGCAACTTCCCTGTATTGTCATGTCGTCATTTTCTGAAACACTTCATCTCTTATTAGGGACATGGAGAGGCTGGAGAGAACTTCGGGAGAAGGCAGAACACCCTAAAGCAGCTCTCCAGACCATAGCAGGGCCAACACACACACAACCATTTACACTCATGTTCACACCTATGGGCAACTTGTAATACTTAATTATCCTAATGTGCATCCCTTTGGGCTGTAGGAGGAAACCGGAGTACACAGAGGAAACCCACACCAGAACAGGGAAAACATGCAAACTCTTCACAGAAACGCCCTTGCTGGGCACAAGACTCGAACCCAGGACCTGTTTGCTGCAAGGCGGAAGTGCTAACCAATGCACCACCGTACCTCCCTTCTCTTTATTGTTTCTGTTGTCATTCTGTTTCTGTGAATTTCTAAGCTGATCAGATGTAAGGAATCTCGTTTAGCATTTGAGTCAAAGCTACATTTTTCTTCCTACATCACGGGTCAAAGGTTATTTAAAACAAAAGGTAATCCAGTTATCATGGTCTGTCTTGGAACTTGGAACAATTCAGACTTTAAATGATTTTCATTGTGAACCTGAACAATTCCTTTATATTCTGATAATCATTACAAATGTGTCTAGAGATGCATGTGTGTTTGCTGGTGCTAGATGGGCTGGTTTAATTGATTCAGAAACTGCTGCTCACCTGGGATTTTCACACACAATACAGTCTCTAGAATTTGTACAGACAACAAAAACAAAAAAGGTCCATGAGCAGCAGTACCCTGAGTAGAAATGCCTTGTTGATGAGGGAGGTCAGAGCAGAATGGCCAGGCTGGTTCAACCTGAACGAAAGGATACAGTAAGTAAAAAACTGCCTTCTGCAACCATGGTGAGCAGAAAAGCACTCAACTGGAACCAATAAAGATGCTGCGGTCAAAGTAATGTAACCCCATTGAAATTTTTTTATGTAAATATTAATGGAAGCTTATCACCTGTAGTTGTATTACTTTATGCATTAATTGGCTGACTGATTATTTACATGAAAGATCTTTACCTTTATGTGGCTGGGAACTGGCATGATATATAACAGCACCACTGAATTAAAATTCTATGTTGGTTTATGTATATTTTTGCCCATTTTTATTTCAGACCCCCTGAATGTTGTTAAATAACCCTCTTTAATTTAAATTGAAAGCCCAATATTTCCTTGACGTTCATGTCCATGATGTGTATTTCAACTTCTGAGTGCATATCATAAATGTCTTACAGCTATGTGAAGAAAACACAAATATCTCATAAAATACTCTAGAGCTAGCATTCCAATAGGGCAGATCAGGTGACATGCTCTCAAATATGATGTTGAAAATGACCTCTTATTCGGTTATATTACAAAGCAATTGCTCAATCTTATTGGTGCATCTTGCGATGACAGGTATTAGTATATACTACATGGGAATGGTGCAATCTTCGTTATATGGGGATAATTGAAATTATCGTGAGTGGATAATGCTTGAATTGAAACAGCAGACAAACACTAATGGTTTGCCACAATTCTGAAATAGTAAAAATTCAACAAAATGGAATCTCTAAAACCACAAAGAAATCTATATGCAATATGGCCTTTACATTTTTAAAGGTAACAAAGCATTCAAACTTTGAATGTATTTTAAAGGGTACCATCATGAAGTGCATGTAAGCATTGTGATGGAGCAGGTGCCATGATCATTGTTATGCTTTAAAAGTGGTAAAATAAACCAGAAAAATCTCATTTAAGTTTGTTTTTTTTTGTTTGTGTAGTTTACACTAAAACTTTGAATGTCTTAAAAGACGCTGTTACGAATTGCTTACACTCTGCTCACACTGCTCACAGAGCTTGCAAAGCTCACTCGCCACCATTGTTCTTAATATGGGAGAAAAAATAAATTCTTGATTTAGTTTGCTTTTCTAATGTTTCTGTGTACTATGTACTAAAGCAAGTATTCTCCTCAGGCTCAGTAAATATCGGTGCATAGTTCCCTCAATATTCCATCTTGGAGACTATTCAGCGATATTCACCTTGCCTTCAGCGAATGTTATTTATACCGCAATGGATTCCATTTTTTGGATCCATGGAATACTGGGTCTGAACAACGTTGGGTTCAAGTGCAAGTTAGGCTCCAAAGTGTTGCTTTGGGAACATGACATTTCTGAGGCTGACCATAGCCCTATGGATAAAACAACAAGGTACACCATGACTGTTCTACAGACAGAAGGTGCTGATACATAATTAGACAAAGAAAGGCACACATCCATTCAACTTTATACTTTTCTGGAATACACTTTTGCTGCCAGCTGCAACACCTTTATTGTGAAGAGCCATAACAAACTTCCCAAATTTCCACTGCTCATATCTGCCTAGGAAAGAAGGTTGAAATGTAAGATCACTGATGCTTAGAAACTATTTTAGCCTTGATCAATACAGACATTCAGCATGTTAAATGCTCCATTAAATATTAAAGTACAGTTAAAAAGGATATTACTATCTCAAATAAATAAATAAATAAATAAATAAATAAATAAATAAAAAACACATTTTTAAAAGCATGCTAATAAATTATCATAGATTCTTGTAATGTTGCATTGCTGGTAATAATCTATAACTAATCTTATTTAGCAGGAGTTTAAGTGTTGACACAAAATTCTGGCTTCATGTATTCTTCTGATCTTTAAAAAGTTTTCCTTTAATTTTATCACAATTTTGTCACCTGAAGCCAATGACAGACTCAATTCTGTAGGCATTGTGGGACATGTATCCCAACCAATTTGAGAGCTTAAATACTTTGATTTTGAACTGGTATTCTATTGATTAGAGTACAGTCATACTAACTTTTGGCCTTTTTACGTTCTTCAGATGGTTACCAAAGTTGAATACCTATTTACAAATAAAAGTCCAAGAGCTTATATTTTGATTATTTCATTCATCTGCAGTAACTACTTTACAACAGTCCTATTATACTCCTGTGCTTTATTGATAACAGGAAAGTGAGATGAGGTAGCTTGGCTAAGTGAGATATGTTTGAATGTGTAGCTAGCTAGGTTTAATAATGATGGTAACAATGCTGTAAAAGGCCATTCAACTGATAAAACAAGCTAAATTAATGAAAGGATTTGATCCAACTGCACTAACAACCTTCTGTAAATTTGTTTGTACTTTTACTCTTTAAAATGTATGGGATGAATTTGTGATTGACAGCTAAATTTGAAAGTTAGCGAGCAGATGGAAAATTAGCTCACAAAATAAATAAATAACTGAACTCCATTTTGAAACACTGTATATTGACATGATTGGGTTAAGAGTTTGATTTAAGAGTAAACAACTTGAGCTTCACCTCATAACCACTAGAGCTCCAGTTCTACCAGATGCTTCTTTGAATACTTCTGTACAAATATATAATCATTAAGGAGGATATTTTTTAGGTATTAACTGTGCTTTTATCAATTTACTTTCTAATAAAAAAACTGTACAAAATTATTCTGAATTCTCTGAGAATGTAATATCGTAATGTTGGGTAGTGGAGAGAACATGATACAGATCGTAGGATACACTGCTTGAGTTCATCTTAACTTCAATAACTGTTTAGCAGGGTCCTGTACCCGAGGCCAGTCCAGAGAATACTGGACAAAGGGTGGGACTGAACCCTGGACAAGATCGCAGTTCACTTTAATAACTGTATATAGAATGCATTCAAATTCAATTCCAGTGTTTTCTTCTCCAGCAGGAAGTGCTCATTGCATGTTGGACACCTAGATTTTGAAATAAGCATTGACTCTCATGTAATCAAAGAGCATAGTTCTGTGGAACTGTCCATGTTTTATATTTGTTATTTGTAATATAATAATTATACATTATATTATTCACTATAATATATAGTATTATACAATTATAGTATTATACATTAATATATAGATAGTGCTTTTTACAACTCACAATGTTGCAAAGCAGCTTTACAGAGCAAACATATTTGTTTATGATTTAAACATATGTTTTTAGACATTTATCCATAATCCCTTATTAGCAAATGTGGCGATTATTTTTCATCCATCCATTACCTATACCATTTATCCATCAGGAACTAGCCGATTTTGGGCAGGAGGCAGGGTATACCCCAAAGAGTCACCAATATATTGTAGGACCAACAACCACTCAAACTCGCATTCACACCTATGGGCAATTTAGAGTAGGCAGTTGACCTAATGTAAATGTCTTTGGACTGTGGGAGGAAACCAGAGCACCCAGAGGAAACCCATGCAAATACAGGGAGAACATGCAAACTCCACAGGAAAAAAGGTCACTGTTGGCCACGAGATTGGAACCCAAAACCTTCTTGCTGTCAAGCAACACTGCTTAACACTGAGCCACCGTGGCTGGTTCATATTTTATATCTATAAACTGCTACCATTCCAAGTAGTTTAAGCATAGTAATATAGTAGGTCTAAATACATTTGTTCAATTTAGCATTTGAATACAAAAAGCTACTGGAGTGACTTAACTTCAAATAATTATTGTTAATTATATCTTCAGGTGGTCTTGTGATGAGTGTAATTACAGTTAATAAGTGACTGAGGACTTATAAACTCCAAATTAAACACAAGGCATATTTGAAAATGAGCTATTTTGATCTAAATAACCTGAAAGTTTTTAATGTTTCTGCAGTATTTACAATTTTTGGGGGCCAAGTGTCCTAACTACAGATGAGATAAGGGCTCGTCAATGTTCGAGATATTGTTCACACTAATATCTATCAGGAACTTCCACCTGGGTCTTCTCGTGAGTAATATGCAAAGTCGAGCCTTTCAAAAATGACAAGGTTAGAGCTTCATGGAACAAATTAAATCTTAACGTAAACACACACGGTTTCATCTGTAATGCAACTGTTCAAAGAAATACTCTCAAGCAAAGGATACGTGGTGGAACTCTTTCTGCATCATTCACTAACATTAAACGTGTCATATTAATCTGTAGCCTAAACATAGGCATTGGTCTTAGATATTATTATTGCTTTATTCGGTATTATTTTTACAAAGTCAACCTTGTTCGACAGAAGTTTGTCTATAAAAACACGAGTGAGCAGTAAACTCTTATCACACACTATCAGTGTTAATATACACTTATCATACACTACACTATCACTAACATAACAGCTATCTCTACGAGAATATTTCAGAAATAAACTTCTCATTGAAGACTTTAAAAAATAAAAAAAACACTGCTAGGCTAAACCACAAAGGTTCACCAAAAAAAAAAAAAAAGTCAATGCAGAAGTTGAACTTGAAGCAATATTACTAAGCTCGAACCAAAACTAGTTTGTTGTTGTAAGTGGTTTAACTCGGTGGTTTTACCTAGTCTGTTATTTAACCAAGTTTCAGGTGTCTACTGTGCTAACTCCAAACCCTGGAAATAGTTTCTTTGGTTTACTGGAAGCGACGCAAATTTAGTAAATAAACGCACTTATAAAACGAGGAAAATGTTGAATTTAATCAATGGAGAGATTCAGCAGTTAGTTCGTCCAAAACTGCGCCTGACAACGCGGTCACGTTTGTGCGGTCGCGAGCGTTCAAACTGCGCCTTTGCGCAACAGCCGCCTCGTTTGGAGGAGTCCGGTCAGTGCACAAAGACAGCGCCGGAGAGAGACAGAGCAGCCATACAGCCACACGAACCGTCTCCACATCCACTCCGATAAATCCTCCGACGGAACTCCAAAGTTGTACCGCGTGAAGGCCGAGGCTTGGTAGAACCTTTTACCAAAGGTAAGAATCATCCAACGACACATTATACAGTCATTTTAACCGCCGGGTTTCTACTTTGGGCCCGACATCGCGTAGCGGACCCGAGTGGCTTCGCTTCCTCACCGAGCGTGGCTGCTCTGAGCAGAAAAAAATGGCGTCACCGAGCGTGCTGGCTGTGCGGCCGGGGGAAAACGCACTTATTCCCGACGCTCACGTTAACCCGCCGGCTAAATTTCAAGCGTGCGAATGATATCTCTAGGCGGATTCAAGCTGGAAATAGATGTGGACGGTATTACGGGGCTTCGCGTCGAAATAAATACGCCGAGAAGGACGCGTAAAGCCGGAAGGGTCACCAGACCTGTGCGCCAAAGCTTCTTCAGGGAAGATGTGGCACAGCACCGCAAAGCGCAGCACTTTCACAAACAGACGTGTCCTACATTAGAACACACTCCGCCCAATGTATTTCGTTTTAAACCGTGTAGACGAGCGAAAGCAGCTCGAAACCGCGCCGGTTGATGGATGGATGGTGTGTTCGGTCTTTGTATCTGCTTCTCGGCTCAGCCCGCCTTTACGCTGGGAAAGCGTCAGCTCTTGAGCGGGTAGGCTGCTCAAGCCTGTGTACACCGTTCTGAAAAAGATGGACTCTTCCCTTGATCAGAGATAATCTGGCTCACATCGTGGCCTGGGAACAGGTTCGATTTGGGCCGTACTAGGCTATATTAGTGCAAAGAGATTTCTCGGATAAACCATTCTCTGGGAACGTTCACGGTTGTACACGAGATCTCGTGCAGCAGGCGACAAAAAAAAAGTTGCTAACTCGGGGTTGTGTTTCGTGCCTGCGCCTTGATGGCTCCTGTGTTGCGCAGAACGGCCATCAACGCAAATGGTGCACGCCACCTTATCCGGCAGGTTTTAGCCCCAGCGATCTAGCCGAACAACCTGTTTAATGCGGAAACGTGTACACGAATCCTCCTACGCGTAGCTTAACGCGGTCCTGTCCTGGCCGCGTGTTTATTGTGTAGCTACATGGTCGTGGAGTTGGCGATATGGAAGTTGAAGTTGTCGGTGCTTCATGCGTTATCGCACACAAACCCGCACATGGTCATCCGCGGCGTAGGCGTCGCTAGCCGTTGGTACACACAACTGGGAAACTCTCTTACCCCGACGCCCAAAAGCACTTTTAAGCATTTTGAAGCTTTGGATATGCAGTATGGCTACTCGGCGACACCAGTCTACATGAGAATAACTTGTGAGATCCGTCAGAAAACTACGCGATCAGTGGCGCAGCTTTCTAAGATTGTTATTCGGCAGGACTGTGGAGTACTTAAGTTGATCTATAAAGACGGAAAAGACTGATCTGTTTTAGGGGGAAAGTGTGTGCCTGGTTGGAGGTGGAGAGCTTGATCTACAAGCTTGTTTAGATCCTCCAGTCTTGTTTAATCAATTACTGATGCGTTATATCCAGGCAGCCGGTCGCGGGTCTGTCATTTTAAATCATTTTTTTCCGGTCATGTGACTCAGGCGGGTGCGAATTCTTCCAAACCCTGATATAATGCAAGCTTTTGAATACAATGTGTCCATGCTAGGGTACTATTTGGATACACTGTTTAGTATAGTAGTACTTATTCTTGGGCACAGCCGATGTGTTGGGCGCAGGACATGCCTTTAACTTGCTTTTCTTAGTGTCTTCTATAAAAGCTTAAACAATGATGTAAGCAGCTATGGAAGATTTCCATTTTATAATGCAGCCACCCACTCACAGACAGCCATGCACCTTGTCAAGTTTAAGTGTCTATTCAAGTTGTTACACGTGTTCCTTTAGTATGTTTTAAGGGTCGGGTCACTACATTATGATCCTGAATAGCCCATTTCTCATTAAGTTAATTCTCGCAGTATTGTGGACTGAAGACAGTGCAGGTGCATCCATTTAAATTCGACTCATTTTTATCCACTCATTATAATATCTCTTATATAACCAACATGACTCTGAATCAGGTTTTATTTTAGAAATCTGTTTAGTATTTTGCTTTATTTAGAACACGGTTTATTGGATGGGCTACTAGAATATTGTTGAAGTGCTCAGCAGAGAAGATTTTCATATTAAACACAACCTTGTATTATTATAAAGTTTGATGTCACAAAATATTTCTTACAAGGGTGCTCCTCTTTGGTTTTGCCAGTATTACTGGGGAATATTCTGTTCTGAATTCATTTGAGTGTGAATGCAAAAATAAATAGATGCCTCATAAAATAAATCATGACAAGGGCCCCAGTTTACATATTCTGCTTTGGGGACTTTGGGAAGTGTTTTTAACATTAGGCCTAACAACTTTATAGATTGTTTAGGGGCAGGTGTTTGGATGGCAGGATGGGGGGTGGAGGGGAGGGAGGCATATGATTCTCTAAACAAAACAAAACAAATTTTCCTCAAATCATGCCACTCTTAAAGTCAAGGTATTTATAACTGGTTGAACTTGTAAGCTACGCTTAATTTTTCACTTTGTTGGACTTTGGGTGTACTGGTGTGCTTATGTGTAACTCTCGGTTTGCTTCCATTGACGTTTTAGCATAACATTAGCAGCTGGTCAATTGCTGGAAAAAGGGACAAAAAGGCCTCCCTCAGCTAAAGCTTTCTCCTCACAGGTAAATAAAGAAAAGGAAAAATAAGCTTGCCAGTTCTTTGGAAGAGGCTTCAGTGCTCAGCAACCACGCAACACCAACTCTATGGCATGCACCTGCTAGTTCAGAACCTATTAGAAATATGAATATGAATATGACTGATTAGGATTTGTAGAGGGCTCATATCCATACTGTTTCCAGCCAGTATGCATGACCAAGCTTGTGTGTGTGTGTGTGTGTGTTTGTTGGTTGTCTGTCTTTGAAGACTGCTCACTGGGTCATTAATTGTGTTTTTTGTTTCTCTGATTATAACTCATTTCTGATTCATCTGATTTCTTTATTTAATAGTTATTGACAAATGAAAACTTATTCTCTTATTTTTACACTATAATAATATTATAATATATATTATAATATTATAATAATAATAATTATAATTATTAATGGATACTTTCAAAACCACTAAATTCTAAAAGGTTCAGTCAACATGTAGGGTAGAAGGTGGTTTAATGTGCATTTGTTCTGTCTTGTGATTTGATTAGTTTTTCAACTATTAGTCTCCGAAGGAGTTTTTCCGATCTGATGACTGTAGCAGTTTGTGACCAGAATATTTCAAGAGTTTGTCTAGGTGAAAAGTGGTTTTGAGATACTGATGGCCTATGATGTTTTGACTGTAAGGAGGTGTTCATGGCATCTCCTGTTCAATGGTTTCTACACTTCAGAAGTGCTTTAAATATATCTGAGAGAGTTGAATATGTTTCTGGTGTCATCAGTTTTAAAGGTGCACTTCGGATACAGCCAAAAAAAATTAGCTTTTAATTTTGAAATATACTATGCCTTCTTTTTAAATTGGGTTAAACAAACAAACAAAAATAGTTATTAATTGATGTAAGAGGATAGATGGATAGATGGATAGATAGTAACTTTATTAATCCCATAGGGAAATTAAAGTTTTTAGGAGCTCAATACCAAAGTAGTATAGACATAAATACGTAACAAAGCCAGTAGAAGAATAAGAGAGAGTGGAAATAATTTGTGTGTGTATATGTATGTATATGCATATA
>JBCNYH010000007.1:12765574-12779449 GCA_039654325.1 Tandanus tandanus | reverse complement strand
TAATTTCTTTCTTTCTTATAGAAGAGTTGTTCCTATCTTATAGAAGAATGTAGTTACTCGTGAAATTGGCTCCCTTTGTAATGGTTATGAATCAAACATTGGTTTGAATCAAGAATCGATTCTGCATCGATTCATCACCCCAAAAATCGGAAGCGAATTGAATCGTGAGTTGTTGTTCGATTCACATCCCTACTATCTATCTATGTGTGTATACACACACATACATTGTATGGTCAAAAGTTTGTGGACACCCGACTATCACATTCATATGTATCAATAGCTCAGTCCATTTCAGGTCGAGTCCCCTATTTTTATCATAACCGCCACTCTTTTGGGAAGACTTTCAAGTCACGTCAGGCACAGACATTGGTGATACCAACTACAGACACATAGTAGGTGTCCCAGTTCACCCACCTGAGTTGATGATCTTTGTGAGAGACCACTTGACATTTTCCACACCAACTGATGCAAACCATGTCTATATGGACCACACTTTATGCATAGGGGCATTGTCATACTGGAACATGTTTAACCTTGCTCCTGTTGTTCCAGTGAAGGGGAATTATAATGCTACCTTATACATACATAGGCATTCTATATGTCCATGAGCTTCCACCTCTCTGGAAACAGTTTGGGGATGGAGCACATGTGGATGGGATCAGGTGTCCAAATACTTTTGGCCAAATTGTGTGTGCAAAAGAAGAAAAGAACCCCTTTTAACCTGTTGCCTACAATTCATTTCTTTCTTCCTTACAGACCCCCACCCCGTTAGTCGACATCATATTTACTGTGGTGACCATGAATGTATTCATCTAATAAACTAGTCTGTGTAAACCCTAATATGTTTAAAAAGTATGATCATATTACAGCATTCAGAGCAGGATTATTTGTGTTATTCACTAGAATATATAAGAAAATGTAATACAATTAATACATGACGCTACTGATATGCTGAGGGAACAGTTTGAGATCACGAGCCCTGATCCAGGCTATACAGTTATCACCTCCAAACAGAATGGTGATACTATGGAAGTGGATAATTTTAAACCTGTTTACGATGTGTATATCAAGATTAAATTATTATTATTATTATTAATAATAATAATAATAATAATAATAATAATAATATTACTAATAATAATAAGCTAAATTTGATTGGTACAGCTATAGAAAAATGATGAGTCTCTTCATTTTTTCCATGGATGTATGTAGCTAAGCTAATTTAAATTAGCTAGATTGAGCTATTTTATCTGATTTAATGTGGGCTAAAGAAATTACTTCAATGATCAGGAAGTTTACACTGAAAAGGCAGGATTCAACAAACACATCTGAGCTGCAGAGAGCTCTGTGACTTTCACAGCACAGCTAGCTTATAGCAAAATATGAAGTCAAGCACCCCACTGCTTCAGATACACCCCATTGAGAGTTGGCAAGTATGTGGTTTTATGCCAAAATGGTCCGGTTTTAAAACATCAGATTAAAAAAGTTCGGGACCATCTTGTTTCCAACACCAAGACCTAGAAAAAGAAGATAATTGTGGCTCATTTTTACAGTGCACAAAAGTATGAATGGGTAACAAAACACTGCCATTACTTATAGCAGAGCTCCCGCGCCTGTCCGGGCGGAGTCCTTCAATAAAGAAAAAGCGTTTAACCCTTTGAATTGCTTTTGGAATGTCAAGAAGAACCTATAGTGTCCATCCGTCTATCCCTGGGAACACTGGTGATATTTCTCATGCTGCTAACAGTTGTAATGAGAATGAATGTCTGAGTGATGGTAACTTCTGCTCAATCTTCCCCTCCAAACTGTTTTAAGCCATAAAATAAAATACACGTGTTTAATAAATAAAATACACTTTTTTAACAATGTAAACAGAATTTTATGTGCCTTATGCAGGAGGTATCGTCGTTTTTTAGCTGGTAAAATAAACTGTTACTGCCGCGCAATGCATTACTCATTTGAATAGAAAGGCTTTTAACCCAATCGCATTCAGGAATTGCACTGCCCATCTGATGGCTGTCTTTCACTTTGGATGGAATTACATTTTAATCAATGCAACAGTTTATACCAAAAGCGTTTTTACTGCTGTAAAAGTGAGACGGAATTATATTTTACACCTTATGCCTACTTTCAGCATGTAAGAAAACAAGGTTCACATCAGCATGTGGACTTAAGACACACAGACTACCTGTAGAGTTGACACTCAGGCTAAACTTAGGCTAATTCACCCAATGAAACATGATGATAAATTAAATTAGATATCATTGGACATTATGACATGGCAGGTCTTCTTTTATATCAGAATCTGGTGTCTGGTAACTTTGGTTAATGAGCGAACAGGTTAGAATTTGTGGCAGTTAATGCTGGGGTACCTAGCAAGTTAGCAGTCATCATAACAGACATGCTACAGATACTTTTCGCACAGTATCAGCTCTGTAACCTGCTGCTTTGTGGCTGAATTGTCACTTCACTGCTGCTGTTACTGATTTGTCACTCACTAATGTAGTCTTTAATGGGGCACAAACTTGCTTGCTGCATGCTAGCATTACACTTCAGAAATGGAGACAATGCACACTTTATGCCTTCATGCTACGCGCTTGTTCGCACTATATTTCTAAGTGTAGCAGCACCAGTCCTGAAATCATGCCACCAGTTCCAAACCATGAAGCAGCCATCAGTGTAAATATAAACAAGAAACTTTAAAGCAGCATTATTGTACGGACAGCTAATGGACATGGCAGATTCTAAGAAGACATGTCCAGATAAAGTGATGAGTTTATCCAATACTGCTAAAAAGTCAATAACGGTCAAATACCTTGACAGCATTGCCAAATCTAGCACTAACAGCTTTTATACAGCTAATAATAGAAACTTCAAAAGTTAATGAACCCTCATACTTGAGGAGCAAGTTAGAGATATCTTCCAAGTCTTTTATTTATTTGTTGTTTTTTTTCGCAACGATTTATTGCTGAATCTAGCTACATAACATATTACATGCTTCACATGCTGACTGGTCTCTAAATTTGCTGTATTATTGCCTAGCAACAGTAGGCTCATAGCATTTTTCGATTTCAGACATCAATTTTAATGTGATGCACAATAAATGAAGACTGTAATGCATTATTATAATTCTTTAAAGCATGGGGGGAAATTGACACTCCATATACCCAAATGACATTCCTTCTTTCACAAGCGCATTCTGGATTATAATGCTACATAACAAAGCCATTGGACTGTGCCCACTAATGTGTGCAGAGGATGTGGGATTGTAGAAAAGGGATGGATGTCTTTCATGGCTCGGGCTGGCAGAAGAAGAAGCAGCCACATACACATTAAAGCACAGCAATGTTTTTTTTGCAGTGAGTACAGAATCAACAATGATCCAATGCCCATGGAGTAGATAGGGTGTAACAGTTTAGATATAAGGGTTTTACACAAGGGCCCAACAATAGCAGCTTGGAAGTGCTGGGGCTTGAACTGCCAACTTTCTGATTAGTAACTCAGATTCAAGATTCAACACTCAAGATTATTTATTTGTAATGTACACATTTACTGTTTCTTGCAAAGGTATTCACCCTTTGCATTTTTCCTATTTTGTTGCCTTACACTCTGGAATTAAAATAATATTTGGGGGGTTTTAATCAATCGATTTATACAACATGCCAACAACCTTGAAGATGCAAAATATTGTAAAAAAATTAAAAACAACAGAAAACTTGAGCATTCGTAACTATTCATCACCAAAATCAGTGCATTCTAGAGCCACTCTTTGTGGCAGTTACAGCTGCAGGTCTTGTAGGGTATGTCTCTATGAGCCTGGCACATCTATCCACTGCTATTTTTGCCCATTCTTTAAACCCAAACTGCTCCATCTCCTTCAAGAATTCCTCGAAAAGTTCCCTGTATATAGCACCACCCATATAGCACCACCCATTCCCTTCTGACCAGTTTCCCAGTCCCCCACAGGGATGGTGTTCTTGGGGTGATGAGGTGTTGGGTTTGTGCCAAACATTACTTTTTTCTTGATGGCCAAAAAGTTAAATTTTCATCTCTTCTGACCAGAGGACCTTTCATATGTCATATATGACTATATGAGTCTTTTACATGCCTTTTGGTGAATTCCGATTGTGTTTTGTTTTTTTCTGGACACTCTTTCAAAAAATTCAGAGTACAGTGGTCCTGTGGACAGATACTTGCTTGGTGGTGCCTCTTGATTAGTGGTGTTGCAGACTCAAGGACAAGAACAAGTGTATATATACTAAGATCGTTTGACACTTAGATTAACTAATTATGTGACTTCTTAAGGTAATTGGTATAGCACCAAATCTTATTTAGAGGCTTCATAGCAGTGTGTATGAATACATATGCACGCATCATTTTGCTCTTTTTATTTTTTTAGAATTAATTTGTTTATTTCACTTCACCAATTTGGACTACTAGGTGAAAGTCCATTATATAAAATCCAAGAAAAAACAAATTTAGGTTCCAGGTCGTAAGGCAACACTATAGTAAAAATGCCAAGGACGTGCATGCCATTGTAAACAATTACAACACATAGTGAAATGTTCCCTGATTCAAACTTAAATCTAACTTTTTATAAACATATAGAAAAATATAGGGGAATAAACATTACTGATATAAATAGTATCTGTACAGTGTGTGTGTGTGTGTAATGTGCAGATTGTAGGTTGTGCATAAAGATATATTAGAAGGTGAGGGGTCCTGTGAGGTAAAGTTTGGTGAGAGTTCAGTTTGTAATCTCAGAAACAGTTAAATGTTGTGGTGCCATTTCCTGATTTAAGGAATTGAAACAGGCAGTTGCTGGGGCGAGATGAATCTCTGATTATCCTGGCTGCTCTGGTCTCGCATCTTTCGATCACTCTTTGTAGGCCTCTAATGTTCTGGACACAGCTGTTTCCAAACCAGGAGGGGATGTTCTGTGTCAGGACACTCTGCTGTTGTCTCTTGATGAAGTCCACAACCAGTTTCTTGGTTTTGCTCATGTTTAGTTTGTAGCACCACCAAGTTTTCAATCTCAATTTATACTAAGGCCTACAGTGTTAACCACTGAGCCCAAAACATGATTATCACTATCAGTTATTTTAGCTTCAATGTTTGTAATTACAGAGCAGCATCCTATCGGGAAGAATGAAGTTTGTCATTTTTGGGCAGTTTGAAAAAAAAAGTTTTCTAACTGCAATTCCATAAAGGTAGGGACACTGTGAAAAAAAACACAATTCAATGATTTGCAAATTCTTCCATTCTATATTCAACTGACTACAATACAAGGACAAGATATTTAATGTTCACATAAAAAAACCTTTTTTTCTTATAAGTATGCACTCATTCTGAAATTGATGCCTGCAATGCTTTCAAAAAAGTTGGGACAGGGGCCTGTTTATCACAGTGTTGCAACACCTTTTCTTTGAACAACACTTGGTAAGTGGTTGGAACTGGAGACACTAATTGTTGAAGTTTTGAAAGCGAAACTTTCCCATTCTCGCTTGATATGACATCACTTGCTCTTGAAATAGTATGTGATCTCCACTGTAGTATTGTGTGTTTTAAGTGCAATACATTTTCAGTGGGAGATCTGTTTGGATTGCAGGCAGGGCAGTCTAGTCCTAGGACTCACTATGACCACTATATCACTATGAAGCCACACTGTTGAAACGTGCATTAATGTAATAAGCTGGGATGTCAACGGTGCCCTCTCACATGTCCCAGTTACCCAATGCCATGTGAATGAACACACCCCCATACCATTGCATATTCTGGCTGTTTAACATTGTGCTGGCAACAGTACGGATGGTTCTTGGATTGATCGCACAGCAAGACAAATTTTTAAAGGAAATAAAAGATATGGAAAAAAAGAGTTAAATGACTATCTAAAAAATTTTTTATTTTAGTGAAGCTTCAACGGCCACTAGCACAGCAAAGCAAGCCTCACATTCATCAGGGACACTTTTCATTGTTTTTTAAGAGAACAACAAAAAAAACCCCCTGAAATTCAGCATGTCCATAAAAATCCCCTTAGCTGCGAAGTCGTGGCAAGCTTATACAAAGTTAGTGAATTGGTTGATGAAGAGGCAAACTCTTAAGGGCCATTCAAACTTTAACAAACAGCCTGTTATACTTCTACATGGACCAAAGGAGTCATAAAAACCAGTGAAAGTTCACCAAGAACTCTTTCAAAACCTGGTATCTGTTTTGGCGACAAAAAACAACCAAGGAGGGACTTGATGGTTCCTCGGACAGCAAAATGTTTGCGTGCAAAGGTTCGCATCAATTCTGAGGTTTGAGCTGATGGAGAGTGTGTGATCATTGTCACAATTTTAAAATGTGAAAGTATGATTAAGCGGTTCGGGGAATGAATAAATGAATGCTCTTAACCTGCTGGAGATTTTGTCCACACAGTTTTTCAGTGGTCTAACCTCGTCCCCATTTTTGCTTCTGATCAGCTAAGCCTTTCGAGGGCGCCCTTTTCATACACAGCTATGATACTATCCTTTCTTTCCACTTCACTTATTTACCTGTGGAATGTTACAAAAAAGTGAGTTTGGAGTGTCCTAAGGCTATCTCTGTCTTTTGTTGCCTCATCCCCACTTTGATATGAGATCAGATATCACTTTATATTTACAAAAAAAAAATCAATCAGTAGTACATTATGAACATTACAATTAATTGTGCTTATATTGTATTCAGGTGAATGTTGGATGAAAATTAATTGCAAATCATTGCATTCTTTTTATTTGTTTTACACAGCATCCCAACTTCTTTGGAATTGGAGCTGTTGGATAAAAAGTACAACTCTTTTTAAGTACTGACTGGGGCCGGTGGCGCAGTGGTTAGGGTGCTGGGCTCATGATCAGGAGGTCTTGGGTTCGAATCCCCCGTTGGACCCCCACCGTGCTAAGACCCCTGGGCAAGGTCTTAACCACAAGTGTGCCTCTGTCCACCCAGCAGTATAAATGGGTACCAGTAAAAAATGCTGGAAAGGTAACCTGCGATGGACTAGCGTCCCATCCATGAGGAGTTGAACTCCTAGTCGCTTCACACTACAGAAACCGGGAATAAGCACCAGCCTGATGAGCCACTAGGCTCAGGTGTAAAAGCCCACAGACGTACCTTTATCAGTGACTGATAGAATAAACTTAAAACTGCATTTGAAAGCAAGCGTAATCTCTTCTGCAAACGCCCTAAATTATCTAGTGCTGTGTCTGTTCTATTAAACATTATATAAACTGTGTTCCTTTTGATAGATATAAAAGTATAGATTGGTGTTTGTTTCTAGAGGTCTACAAGATGGAGGAAACTGGCACGGAAGTGACCCCAATCAACGACAAGTGTTGTCAGACCGAAACACTGTGGCAGTGCAGTTGCCAGCCGGCTTCACAACAAGAGAGCTGTGACCAACCGAAAGGTATACATGCTCTACTTTCATTAAAGTTAATTTTGTGTGTACATGCCATGAATGTCCTTTTTTTTATTATTGGCTAATTATATCAGGAAATAATGCTAATATAAAAGCAGGTTAAGATAAGCGAAATGCAAACTCCAAATCAAGTTTATAATACACTTCACCCTCGATTTCCCAGATTATTAGGGGGATAGGCTGTCCGGGAACCTCAAAAGTCCGACAATCGCTAATGTCCGGGGTCCCTACCCTCTCCCGGACATTTACCATAATCTGTCTGGCAATCGCCATTATTCAGCAGCAGTCCCGGACTTTTACAACACTTATTCGACACTCAGTACACAATATTGTTTTTCCACAAACTTAAGGAGCGTATCAGCACATTCTTTTTTCCACATGCATTTTAAATGTGGGTTCCGGATCATCGTCACTGTCCTCACTTTCACTTAGCTTTCCAGTCTATCTGTTCATTGGACATTATTTCGTGCCCCTCTGCTGCTTCATTTTTGTCCATCCACTCGGACAGGAACGGGCCGGACAGGAGGGAAGTTGGAAAATCATGACCGACCCGGACTTCCATCATCGATTCCCGGACTTGTCCGAGCATTTTTCCAGCAATAACAAATAATGTCCGGCGCCGGATTTTGTACGGGAAATCCGGGAAATAGGGGTACCGGAAATCGAGGGTGAAGTGTATATATATGTATTTTTTTTCACACATCCTTACACACAGCACCGTTAAATTCCGACACACAGGGTTAACTCTCTTGTCGCCCGCCAGTGAAGCTGGAGCAACACATAGGGATCGTTTTGAGTTGTCCTGTGCCGGTCATCTTCTGTTGTCATTGTAGTCCATCTATCGGCTTCACACTTTTGTTCCATTCACTCTTCGACCATTCAGTGGAATTTAACACCATTTGGTCGGTAACTTTTATTATTGTAGATGTGCACCATATAATTAGGGTTTCTGTTTTTGTTCCATAGCAAAACATGGCCACTGTTTCACAAGAGGGATTTTTCAATGCTAGTGGAAATTAGCGGTGCAGGCAACACCAGTCTTCCCTGGGAGACTTGTTACTGGTTTTTTTAATTTATACAATTGAGTAGCTTGTTAGCTGTGAAGGGTAGTACTAAAATTAAGGACTGTTCTGTAAAAAAAAAAAAAAAAAAAAATCCCGGTGTAATGTGGTGTCTGAGTACCCCTGTATGTGTTCCACCAGGAAACAGATGGAAGATGTGCATGAAACACAAGCACTTGGTCATCATTATCCATTTAAAATCAGCCATCAGGGATATGTTGAATTATTTATGATTTTTATTTCATCACTAAATTGTTTCACTGCTGATTTATGAAGCTGAAAGGAAAATGTAACATGATCATTTTAAATTAACTGAGAGAGAAAAACCGGAAAGAGGGAAGTAAATATGTATTGGAGTCTTAATGTATTCCCTCGCTGTGTGTGTGTGTGTGTGTGTGTGTGTGTGTGTGTGTGTGTGTGTGTGTGTGTGTGTGTGGTAAACCAGCAGGCAGATGTTGATTAGTGTGAATTGCAGGGATGACAATTTTCCGCTGATCGGCGGATTTCCTGATTTTTCAGGCAAAAATGATCATTCTAGAGATCGACGCAAATCCGTTGAGAAATTTTCCGTGAGATGGGGGTAGGGGGGTAGGGGTGGTCTTCATCTGGGCTGTGTCAGGCTCCGGGTAGCTGACACAAACACGGCTCAAGCGCTGCCTCCTCGTCATGTTGTTTACATTCTGGTTTTAGCTCGCGACGTCGCGTATGGGGACTGACACCAAGTGCTACTGTATGTTGTTCTTCAGGAAAACAAATGTTTTATGATACGGTCTCTTCGTTTTGTGGTCGAATCCCTTTAGAGTCCTGCTTAATCGAGTGTCACCTGTAAATGTTTCCTTCTTTCCACATGCTTTTTCCATATGTGGTCCACAGGATGTCGTGACATGATTGAATGTAGATATTCTTAACGCTGACTACATCGGCAAGATATCGGGACGGCGGGATTTTATATTAACTACTATGGCAAAAGTTTTAGGTAAGAAGGAAGAGGATCGAGTGCGAGAGCTTGATAAAAGTGCGGGAATAAAGAACTGTTTTAGGGGTGGATAGAAAGAACAGTGAGTGTTGAGGTGGAAAACAGACTGTCACTGCGAATCTGGGTGACCACTTGTGTAAAAGAGACGTCCCAGATAAAGTACTTTGTGCTCAGACATGATTAACGACCCCAGATCAACATCACCACAAAAAAAAGCATAAAGGTGAGTTGAAATTTTGACATTTATAGTGACAAGTTCACATGTTGTTGTTTTTTTTTGGTATAAAAACTGTAGGATGGCCTGATACAGCGTCGGGTGCATCTGACATGATCTGTGTGTGTGTGTGTGTGTGTGTGATAGAAAGAGAGACAGACTTTGTCTCACATATTATTACTTACATTATTAGTATCACTACTAGAATTGACATGCTTTTAATTTAATCATAAATACTAAGTCTTCAGAAATTATGAATGGGGTTAAATTATAATTAGCTTGATGAAGCATGGAATGGTTATCATACTTATCTGTTAAATCTGTCTCAGGTATGACACTTAATGTATGGTACCATGCATACCTCTCTCACTTATGTTCATTTGGGAGAAAACTGAGCTGGCATGTCCCGCGTGGGGGCATATGCCCATTTTTTTGAGTAAGGACTTAGATATTTATCTGAAATCCCTATATTCATCCAATATTCATGTGATACTGTGCTAACATGAAGCCAACAATATATATCGCCTTTAAGTATGTGCATCTAAGAAAGCAAAAAAGAAAATTTAACGGTGTTGCTTTATTGCAGAAATCGAACAGATGCATGAAAATTTCTTTTTAAATGTGAGAAAATGTTGATGTAAATCAGCTGTGACATCATGATGAAGTCTCACCTGGTTGTCTAACAAAAAAGGAATTTTTACATTTAGTTGATATAATTAATGGTTTTTAGGTTATTAAATTGCCAAAATCCATAAGCTTACTGATCCCCCACCCGGGCTACGCCCATGGATAGTCATACATTGATGTGCATGAGGGTGATTGGTAGGGGGCAGACACTCATTACACAGACTGGGTGCTTAAAAAACATCTGCTTTGCTGTAATTTAAGGTTCAGATTTGTATTTCGTATGCCTAGAGTGTTGCTGTTTCTAAAAATTCAGGTCCAAAAAGCAGACATGCAGTGTTTAATTGTAATGAGAGAGAGAGAGAGAGAGAGAGAGAATTAAATGCTTTTCACTGATGGACTCGCACCTGTAAATGGAATACTGTGCAACATCTGTAGCTGTTATACAGTGCAAACTTTGTGACTCACTGTTTTCTAATGAGAGCTCTCGGGGCTAAAACACTGAAAGACACTGAGTCAGCATTCTACAGTCGGCTCTCACACGCGCACATTCACGCACTCTCATACCAAGCTGCCCAGACTACTGATTCTGCTCGTCAGAGGCTTGTTTTTCACCAACGTACTTCAGCACAAGTACATAATTCAAATTCACACACAATTTGTGCTTCTTGGAACTTGATTAAGAAAAAATACCAAGAAAAATAACCGTAGCATTGATGCAAGTCAGAATCCTTTTAAGTAGCATTCAGTAATATACATTTTAGATTGTAATTTTTAGTGGACATGCAATAAAGTGATGCCTTCTCATTATAATGTGTTATTATGTCTATTACTTACTAATTAAAAGCCATTTGTTGGAATTTATATGATAATTTTATTGTATAAACTGTGATAATCTATTGGTATTTATATATTTTATAATAATTATACAGTTGTGTAACATGCAGTGTAAAGTTATTGAAACAGCTGTCACTTGTTATCAAGGTGGAAAGCAACCCAAATGAAGCCAAGGGTGCCGATACTTAAATATCGGTATGTATAGAGACAATTTTGTGTGTTGGCTTTCTGCAGAATATTATATTTATAAATCATAAATGCATTCTCTGTATGGCGTATTGGGTACCATGTAGGGCCCAGTCTGGGCTCTGACTAGGCCACGCAACGACTTCAGGTCATCGTAATGTTGAAAGGAGAACCTTCTGCCGGCTCACCTTTTGCCGCCGCAGCTGCCATCTTGAAATAACATTCCACTTACTAGCTCAAAAACACCATCACCGATCATCAACATTTTCGGTATGGACCTTGAGACTGGGTTCTGCACAAGCCTATTGATTTTTGTCTCGGCCCATTATCCAGTATGGCCACCGCAGCTGCCGTCTTGAATTTGCATTTTTTGCGCATAAGCTCAAAACCACCATCACCAAATATCACCATTTTGGTTGGAGTGGACATACCTTTTATAATGTTGCACTTGGACTGAGGGCTATTGCCTGCTTTGCGGAGATATTTTATCATTAGTCCTCAGGGTGCATTTTGGCAAAGCTCAATCAATACTTGGCTTTTTTCCCTGCACCTCTACCATACAAGCCACATTTCTGGAGCATTTGTGATATTGTTGTCACATGCACACAATGAACACTCTTTGTCAAAACTTCCTGTAAGTGCTGTCAATTCCATTCAGAGTTGCCGTAGGCCTCTAGGTAGCCTTTCTGGCCAGTTTTCACCTTGTGCTTCGATCCCGTTTGAAGGGATGGCCTGATCGGGAAAGGATCCCGGTAGTACCAAGCACTGTACTTTTTGATTACGGACTTTACCGCGCTCCAGGGGATTGATAAAGCCATTTGAAATTTGATTGTATCCATCTCCTGACTTGTACCTGTTCATAAATTTATCCCAGAGATCTTTTGACAGCGCCTTGCTACCCATAGTGGATTGTTGCTTTCAGCTGCAATTCTAATCATGGCAATGCTTTAAGAATAGCTGTTTGTATGCAGAATGATTACAGTTAGCTTGGTGTGCAACCTGACTGAGTTTACAAGTATTTTTAAGAGGGAATGATCCTTTAACCATCTCTTTTTTTATATAGTTTTTATGAACTTGCATTAAGTTAATACAGCCAGAAAATCTTTGTTTGTTTTCATTTTAGGCTGCAAGGCAACAAAATGTGATTATTTTGAAGAGGAGTGATTATTTTCTATGCCCACTATATCAGGCAAAATCATTACATAGCAAAGTAAATGGTCAAAACAAATGTAGGATTGTAGAATTAAATTTTACTCGTCCCATGAGTAAAATGTTCTGTCAATAAGATAAAAATTCAATAACAATCTCATACATTCCTGATGCACTGCAAAATGTATCTAGCCTGTAGAGCTGGAGAAAGAGAAAGGGGATGAAATCTTTTTGAGAGAGAAAAAAAGATATACATTGATTTTATACTCAGTAAGAGTATCATAAGTATCTAGCGTCTACTGAGAGGAATAGCTTCAGTATTTATGTCTTGTTGAGGATGCTGATCCAAAACGAACTGTAGCAGAACAAGCTCTATCTGCTTTATGGGCCAGTCAACAAATAAATAAGTAAAAAAGTGTGCTGAGAGCTCAAACCTCCGCCCAGCCGGGTGAACAAATACACAGCGCCCCCTGCTGGGCCTGTTTGAATAGTACACTTCCAAATCAAATTGTCCTATCTCACAATGTTAAAGAATCCTTAATACAATTCTTGGATCCAAATTTTGATCCAGATCATCTTCAAAAATCTAAATGGAATCTTCCTTGCCCATAGCCTCACCTCTAGTAGAAATTAAAATCTCTATATATAACGTTTTGCAAAATTGTGCTAACAAACCCTCAAACTGGAGGCAAACATGTAAATCGGTCAGCCCAAAGACGCACCGATGAAATGCCTGGTATGCCAGATGGCCAATCCAGCCATTCTGTTTTCAGCTGCGACTCGCCAAAAACCTTCTCCTTCTGGACTCGCTCTAAATCACATTCCTCTGCTGTAACTCCACGCGCATTCCTACCTTTATCATGCATCCTATGTGGCTGAGCAGAAACGCATTTGTGAATTTGATTACCGCAGATGTCTGTTGCCCATCAGTCAGAGAGCACACGTGCGTTTCTAAATACTACATAAGTATATTTTTACACTGTTATCGTACAGAGCATATTTTAAACCAAACACACCTATCCGACACTGTTCCTAGCAATGAAGTCATGCTTTGGTTCACTTAACAATGCGAAGCTGCAGGAGTGTGGTTCAGTTCATGAACTTTACTGTCTGGTAAAAAAAGCTCAATATGAAATCAAGTTCTGGAGATATTCTTTAATCCTGAGTTTATTGTCATGGAAACATAAGGTCATCAGGCACTCTTGCTGCTGGCTAGTCTTGCTCTTTATTTCTCTCTCATTCTTTTACTCAATGCTTAAAAAAGTACAAAACAGGAAATCTCAGTGTAAATTTAAGTAAAAATGTTAGCATTTACTTATCTGTTAATAGAGCATCTGCACAGCAACTTGTGTGTGTGTGTGTGTGTGTGTGTGTGTGTGTGTGTGTATATGTG